>CAJVRI010001312.1:0-45000 GCA_911649635.1 Poeciliopsis gracilis
GGGATGGATGGATGGATGGATGGATGGATGGATGGATGGATGGATGGATGGATGGATGGATGGATGGATGGATGGATGGATGGATGGATGGATGGATGGATGGATGGATGGATGGATGGATGGATGGATGGATGGATGGATGGATGGATGGATGGATGATGGATGGATGGATGGATGGATGGATGGATGATGGATGGATGGATGGATGGATGGATGGATGATGGATGGATGATGGATGGATGGATGGATGGATGGATGGATGGATGGATGGATGGATGGATGGATGATGGATGGATGGATGGATGGATGGATGGATGGATGGATGGATGATGGATGGATGATGGATGGATGGTGATGATGGATGGATGGATGGATGGATGGACGGATGGATGGATGGATGGATGGATGGATGGATGATGGATGATGGATGGATGGATGGATGGATGATGGATGGATGGATGGATGGATGATGGATGGAGGATGGATGATGGATGGATGATGGATGGATAGATGGATGAATAGATAGATGATGGATAGATAGATGAATGGATAGATGGATGAATGGATAGATGGATAGATGGATGATGGATGATGGATAGATGGATAGATAGATGGATGATAGATGATAGATGAATGGATGGATGGATGGATAGGATGGATGGATGGATGGATGGATGGATGATGGATGGATGGATGATGGATGGATGGATGGATGGATGGATGGATGGATGGATGGATGGATGATGGATGGATGGATGGATGGATGGATGGATGGATGGATGGATGGATGGATGGATGGATGGATGGATGGATGATGGATGGATGGATGGATGGATGGATGGATGATGGATGGATGGATGGATGATGGATGATGGATGGATGATGGATGGACGGATGGATGGATGGAAGAGCTGCAAACATGCTTTATGCTCGGTCTCTGATCCTCTGCATCAGGTTGGAGCAGCTCTCCTGTAAGACTGATGATCTGGTCCAGAAGATGCTCAGACTGGTTCCGACAGAACGGATTTCAGCTCAGGAGGCTTTGCAGCATCCATATTTTAGCACGCTTCCTGCTCCCATCATGCACCTCAAAGATGGTAAGACCACCACCTGCTAATGAGCTACAAAAAACATCTTTTCAGATGAATGTGTAATCCTGAGGGGACAATATAGAACCATGGAGCAGAGATTTTATATTCAGATTTGCTAAATGTAGCCACTATAAGCTCCACATGCAAACAGGTTGGCTAACAGGCCAAGTAAAGGTGTGCTCTGATTGGCCAGTCTCTGAAGCCAGCAGGGGGCAGCACCTCCTGCTGTCAGCTGTGCTGCAGGACAGTCGGAGCTCAGCGGAGAGGCTGCTTCTCCTCACTGAGTTCAGAAGGTTTTTAACTATCAGCAGGTCATGATCAGGACCTTCTAACATCAGCATCACATCTTATACACAGAAGAAAATCCAAATTATTTGAATGAAAGTATAATTTGCTGTTTTTCAGCCGTGTCCATCTTCAAAGTCCCTGGAGTTCGCCTGGAGACAGAGTTCAGAGACATCTTGAACCCTGGACGGAAACTGAAGTCTGCCCGGCTTCCTGTCGCCGGCTGCTGGTGATCAAACCGCCAATCAGATCAACAAGACCTGACAAGACGAGCAAAGGGGCAAAGCAACCCTTTAGGGAGACGGATTCATAAACTAGGGATGGATTTCTGATGCTCTGGTCCAGGGCAGCTGTGGCTATGATGCAGCTTTGGAGTCCTCTGGACTTGATCAACACGATGCAGAACAATTAGCAGAGAACCTAAATAAAACGTTGAGCGTCTCCAGCGGCTGTGGTCCTTCCAGTTCTTCCTGAATCGACACCGATCCAGAGACTCTTTGTGCTCCTCCAGAAACAGGTTCTGGTCCACAGGGCGTAACCGTTCTGTTTGGCTTCAGGCTGCAACACGTCTCCGTCTCTCTGCTTCAGGCTCTCACTGCGTTCCTGTGTGTGCATTAAGTTTCAGTCTGTCCTCGGGTCTCTAGTGTCCATCGGCTTCAGACAAGTTTCCACCGGAACTTTCATTAGTTATTTTGATGTTCTCATTGGCATCAGTTGCCATGATGAGCTTCACAATCGAACAAGCCTCTATTTCCATGGTTCCACTCAGAATAAGCTGCAGGGAAAACCACCAGCAGGTTCTGTCAGAGAGCAGGCAGACGTAGGAGATGCTCTCTGAAGCTCACTTCTGCCTGACCATTGATGTTGGGACCGAGAGCCAGAAGCTGCAACTGCTGAGATGTTTATACATTTATGTATATTTGTTTATTCATTTGATTTCCAAAGAAATTCAAAGAAAAACATTCAGAGCTCTGCAAGTCTGCTGAAGCCTGTTGTTGCCTTTTTCACCTTGACTGCTGGTTTTCATCCTGTTGAAGGTTTTACAACCCTAACCCCCACAGGGCTTTAAAACGGTTATTATTTTCAATAATGATTAAAGTACCGATCAATAAATGCCTCAGCTTCCCTTCGCCTCCACCAGGTGGCAGCAAATAGCATATTTGTTCTTTTTTTTTTAATCACAAGAAGCGCAGCTTCTGCTGCTGGGGATGATGATGATGATGATGATGATGATGATGATGATGATGATGATGATGATGATGATGATGATGATGAAGGAGGGTGATCAGAACTGTTGAGCGAATGTTCAGACGAAAGTAGTTAATAATCCGAGCCGTCAGTGAAGGCAGCACCAGCAGAAACTCCGACCGGAAACAGCTGAGAGATTTTCCCCAGTCGGGATCAGAACCACAGAACCGAACCTGGAGCAGAGTTTTTCAGAGGTCCAATTCAGCCCGGTACCAGCTGGAGGTCCTGCCGGAAGTGGTTCCGGTTCGGCGGGGAGTGTTCATGGCGTTATTGGTGAGTTCAGACGAACCAGAAGTTTTTCTATGAAGTTCGATCCCGCTTGTGGTTCTGGGGCCTTTGGACTCTCCTGGGTTCGGAGGGTATTTTCAGAACTTTTCGGGTCTGTTTGATTTCGCTGAATGTCGCTGGTTTCATCTGGACCCAGAAGTCCCGCAGAGTCCAGCAGAACTCCGAACCTCCGGTTCCGATGTGTTCAGGTTCGGAACTGGACCTGAACACATTGAGTGAACACATTGTTTCACTCTGCAGCCGGTGCATGATGTCAGGGTGGGTTCTGATCCCGGAGAACCTCTCTTTGGACCGACACAGGGCCGGCTATAGCTGGGGCCAAAGGGGGCAGGGGCCCTCAAGTGAAACTTTCCACAAATAAAGAACCCAGGAAAACAAGATCCAATCATAATAAGTTTGTTTGTGATGTTCCCAAAGCTTCCGCTGGTCAGTGTGATCATTTGTCTCCTATATGTGCAGCTATCATATCATATATCATATCATATATCATATCATATATCATCACATTATCATATCATATATCATATATCATCATATCATACATCATCATATCATGTTATATCATACATCATCATATCATGTTATATCATATATCATCATATTATCATATCATATATCATATATCATCATATCATGTTATATCATATATTATCATATCATATATCATATCATATCATTGGGAGCCGTCCTTCAGAGTCACACGTGACTTTTGCAACTTTTCAGACTTTAATTCGCTGAAGTCTGGGATCATGTTCTGTTTCTTGTAAATTTATTCCTGCGTAATAGACTTAAAGCGGTTTTCAGACGACCCGCCCAGCCCAGGCTCAGTCTGGACATTGTGGACTGAGTTTAGTCCCAGGGTGCAGCTGGGTCCAGGCTCTTTCTCCAGGTCCCATCCAGGCTGAGGTCCACCAGATTGAAGGAGAGGATTTCCTGTCCAAAGATGAAATCAGCCACTCCCAGCTCTGTAATGCAGGAAGTGATGTCACACAGCAATTAGCTGATTGGAATCAGTAGATAGGACTGATGTTGTCCTGCAGCTGGTTCTGACCCACGGCACCGGGTCAGAACCAGGGGAACCCCAGGCTGGGAGTCAAGCCAGGTGATGAGGGGACGTTGGACAGAGCCGTGTCTGTCCACAGGTTAGGGTTAGGGTCTGAGGTGGGCCTCCTGGGGGACGAATGTCTCACCAAAGTATAGATGGAAGATTTAACTCTGTATTTCTGAAAACTATGAAATACTCTCAAATTTCATAAAGTATCAGAACTGTGGAAAAAAGTGTGAGGAATTTTCCTGAGGACAAGTTGGAGTTTGTTCAGATTGAACTTTGACCCCAAGATCCTTGATGCTGTCATCCTCCTTCCAACTATAACCCAGTTGTTCTGTAGTCCTGCCCTTTGACCTCAGAACCTTCAGTTCCTCAACTGTTCTTTTGTCTCTCAGGTCCAAAGGAACGTCTTATCTGTGGACCGACTGGACCCGATGGACCACCGACAGCAGCAGGAGGAATCCTGATCTCTGATTCAGAACTGGGACAAAAATCTTTGTGGACTTCCTGAACGCTGCTCATTGCTTAGAAGACCAGTGGGCAGCTGAGTGTCTCTGGAGGTCATGGGTCCTCCACAGACCCAGGGATCTCCAGCTGTTCCTCAGATGGGGGTTCGTGCCCGTGTGTCAAACTGGTCAAAGAAGCGGGACATAGGGAACGCTCGGCGTCCCTCGAGAGTTGACAGCCTGGGAACGAGCCAGTTGGATGGACCTTCTAGGAAGTTTCTGGAGGACAGATTGGACCTCTCAGGTCGGTCGGAGACCGACGTCCAGGTCTTCAGGACAGGCCTGGTGAGGATGAAGAGGAGCAACAGCGAGGCGACCATCAGTGACTTTGGTTCTGAGGACGCCGGTCCCACAGCCACGCTGACCAGAAGACACGGGAGCTCGTCCAGCGTGGACCGACTGGGCTCAGCGGGGTTCTGGGAGGTTCTGGACCAGGAGCCCAGTGCTCCACCTCCCGTCCCTGAGCCTGACTCTGTCCCTGCTGTGCTTTCGCCCAGCCTGCAGGCGGCTGTCCAGATCGCACGTGGGGACATGGTCTACATTCCAGGACAGGACACTGACAGAGATGCCAGAAAGAAGACGGAGACGTCTGTCCTCGGCCGCCTGAGGCCTCAGTGGACCAACAGCATTGAGGTGCACCAGGACAGCAGCTGCTCTTTGACCCCTCACAGGTGGTTCTCTCATTATGATGTTCAGAGTGTCCTCGTCACTGTAGCAGAGGGACGTCCCTGTGCAGAAGCTCCTGCTCTGCTGCCGGCAGTCGGACATGAAGACCAGGATGGTGACGAACGCAGCAGCGCTCTGGTCCTAGCCTGTCCTCACTTCCTGAATGAGCTTGGAGGGGAAAGGACCAGAACTTGGACCTGACCCGGCCCAGCAGCTCTACCGGTACCAATGCTGCCGTGTCTGTCCTGGAGACGTCCAGAGGAAGCAAGCACTGTCCTGCAGACCTCAGGGGGACAGACGAGTATCTGGATCTGGGAGCCACGTACTACCAGAAATACTTCTACACCAAAGGTAACAACCTGGTCCCGGTACTGGTCCCGGTACTGGTTCCGGTACTGGTTCCGGTACTGGTCCCGGTCCTGGTCCCGGTCCTGGTCCCGGTACTGGTTCCGGTACTGGTCCCGGTCCTGGTCCCGGTACTGGTTCCGGTACTGGTTCCGGTCCTGGTCCCGGTCCTGGTCCCGGTCCTGGTCCCGGTCCTGGTCCCGGTACTGGTTCCGGTACTGGTTCCGGTCCTGGTCCCGGTCCTGGTCCCGGTACTGGTCCCGGTACTGGTCCCGGTACTGGTTCCGGTCCTGGTTCTGCTCCCAGTGTTTCGGGTTCTGTGACCTGTTTTCTGGCTGGTGTCCTTCTAGATCACCAGAATTATTTTGGCGTTGATCCGAAGTTCGGCCCGGTTTCCCTGAGCGTCCGTCGAGAAGCTGTGGATAATGGAGGAAACCCAGTCAGGTTCTGCTACAGGATCATCCTCCGGACCGGCCAGGTAACTGAACCAGCCGGCCCGAGTCAGCGCAAGATTTCATGGTGTAAGAAGCGGCTTCCTGTTTCTCCTCAGCTGTCCACCCTGAGAGGGTCCATCATGGAGGACTCGGTCCCTTCTTCGTCCAAACATGGGACGGGTCGAGGTCTTCCCCTGAAGGCATCCTGGGTTTGTGCCCAACTGAACATCCAGAGTCTGCGGGCGGCGAGCCGTTCCCCCCAAGTCCCAGACCTGCTGCTGCAACTGGACCAGCAGGAGGTGAGCTGGTTCTGCCGGGTCTGCTGGTCCAGCAGAACCCGGTTCTGGTATTTTACAGTGTTGAAAACCTTTCTCTCCACGGTTCTGGACATGGTTCTGCTGGTCCCCATTAACAGACTAAATGTTGTTGGACCGGAACCAGGACACTGTAAAGTACCAGAACTCATTTGGGTTCCCAGAAACCCAGGCTGCAGTTCTGTTCAGTGAAGGTTCTGGTGTTGCTGGATTGATCCACGTTCTGACATCCAACAGCAACACGGCGTTGGACCTTGTAGCAGTAGAAAGGACAGGCGGTTCTGGTTCTGGCTGAGCAGAATGTGCCGTAAACACTGGAGTTGGACCGACAGGTTCATCGTCACAACTCTTGACACGCCGTCAGAAGACGGTTCTGATCCGTCTTCTTGTTTTCCCGCAGCTCGTCCTCCAGCACAGAGTGAACCTGCAGCTGAGTCGGGCCGGTCCGAACACGGGAGAGACCAGCAGTCCTGCCCTGACCCAGTTCCTAAACTTGCTGGTCCACAGCGACCCGATGAAGAGTTTCTACAAGCACCAAGACCAGCAGAACTCTGGTACCACTACCTCCTTTCTAATGGTCCAAATATGTTCTGGTCAAAATCAAGCCCACTTTTATAAATTTGACCAAACCAGAACTTGTAAAAACTTCTCAAGAGAGTTTGATGCGTAAGACCAGAACGCGGCGGGTTCTGACTGGAATATCCAGGCTGCTTTCTAGGTTTTTTCTAGGTTTTTTGAAATTCATACACTATATTGGCAAAAATATTTGTTCACCCATCCGAAAGAATGGAATCAGGCGTTCTAAGCACCTTCATGGCCACAGGTGTACGAATAAAGTCTGTTTTTACAAACATTTGAGAACAAATATTTCGCTCTCAGGAGTTCAATCAGTTCCAACGTGGAACTGTGACAGGATGTGCAACAAATCCAGTCCTGACATTTTCCTGCTTCTAAATATTTCACAGTCAGCTGTGGAATATGAAAACAGAAGCAATACAGCCACCTAGTGGACGGCCACGTAAAGTGACGGTCAGCGTTGCTGAAGCTCACCGTGTGAAGAGGTCGCCAACTTTCTGCAGAGTCAGTCACTGCAGACAGTCAGTCACTGCAGACAGTCAGTCACTGCAGACAGTCAGTCACTGCAGACAGAGTCGGTCACTGCAGACAGAGTCAGTCACTGCAGACAGTCAGTCACTGCAGACAGAGTCGGTCACTGCAGACAGAGTCAGTCACTGCAGACAGTCAGTCACTCCAGACAGAGTCAGTCACTGCAGACAGTCAGTCACTGCAGACAGTCAGTCACTCCAGACAGAGTCAGTCACTCCAGACAGAGTCAGTCACTGCAGACAGAGTCAGTCACTGCAGACAGTCAGTCACTGCAGACAGTCAGTCACTGCAGACAGAGTCAGTCACTGCAGACAGTCAGTCACTGCAGACAGAGTCAGTCACTGCAGACAGAGTCAGTCACTGCAGACAGTCAGTCACTGCAGACAGAGTCAGTCACTGCAGACAGTCAGTCACTGCAGACATGTTGGACACTTCCAGGCTCCTGTCTTTGTGGGAACAGTTTGGATCTGGACCCTTTATGGTCCAGAGCACAAGGCAAGGTCCATAAACACATGCTGGAGAGCAGGCCTTCTTGTCCCACATCAGTGTATGACCTCGCAAATGTGCTTCTGGAAGAATGGTCAGAAATCCCCATAAACACTCCTAGACCTGGTGGACAGCCAGAATAGTTGAAGCTGTTCCAGCTGTAGAGGGACCAACGTCACATTGGACCCGGTGGGTCAGGATGGACGGCGCTGAACTCATATGTGAGTCAAAGCAGGAAAGCAAATTCTTTTGGTAAAATAGCGTATGTTATATTCATATTATCTTGAGAGTGCCATGCACTTGATGCACCAGGGCATGAGTTATTGCTCCTGGTAAGTGTTTTTCATGCTTAATGCAAACCAATTTCCTTCTGGGATGTGAATAAAACTGCAACTGAAATCCCTTTGCAATCTGTTTCCGAGAACGAACCGTTTCCGTCTCCTTTCAGGCGGCTCCACAGAAAGTCCAACTGTTTCCATGATGTTCCAAGCATTTCAGCTGACGTTCCACGTTTCTGCCCTGCCTCAGAATGCTGCCGACGGTTCTGGTCAGGTACTAATGGTGCTATGGTATGGGGGGTTCCACAGCGCTACAGGAGAACTACACAGTTTATCACAGTGAAGTTGGATTTCATTTTCAGGTGCAGAGGTCACACCTTGTTGCGAACGATGTCACCGTCATTTTCCAGGAACCCGATGCTCCGCCCTTCAAGCCCCAGATCATCCGTGCCGACCTCCAGCATGTCTTCATCATCGTCAGAGTCCACCGACCCTGCACCCAGCACACCTGTTACAGGTTAGACTTGGTCCACAGGAAGCGAGGTGTCCCGGGTCTGACTGCAGGTGTGAAGTTGTTGTGTCTGTCAGTCTTGCCGTGTCTAGGTCCCGGGGCGTCCCGCCCTTCGGTCCATCAATCCCATCTGGTTGGATGGCTCCTGCCTCCTCTGCCTTTGTGGACTTCCTGCTGACCAAGATCATCAACGCCAAACAGGCCACCCGCAAGTCCGAGTCGTTTGTCACCATGGCGACTCGTGCTCGCAAGGAGCAGCTGAAGCAGTTGGTGGACAGCTTTGTAACAACGACACCATTGGACTCCTCCTCTGGCGTCCGCTTCAGCTTCATCTCTCTGGGTGGAAAGAAGAAGGACCGTCTGGCGCCGCACCCATTGGCCTTCCTGCAGAGCACAGGTGCCCTCACCTGGAGCGTGACGGTTCGTGACCCCCGCACTTCTGTTGCAGTCGCCTGCCGACTGGCCGTCTCCAGCGAGCTGCTGGTGCTGATAGAAGAGGTGGGCAGAAGGGTGGTGTTTCACTGGTCATGCAGGGACGTGATTGGCTGGAACACCGCACACGGATCCATCCAGGTGTTCTACCAACACGGACTCTGCATGGCATTTTCCACACGGGATGGCCGCTGGGAGGACTCCCAGGAGATCACGCAACGTTTGAAGGTAAGTAGGGGTCTCATTGGTCCCCGACCCCTCTCCGGCTGCCTCCTTAACCCCATTATAACAGGGTCATGTGACCTTTCAGACGGTGACCCACGGTGCTGCGGGGGCAGCCGTGACTCTGAGGAGGAACCGGCTCGGTCAGCTGGGGTTTCACGTCAACTTCGAGGGCGTGGTGGCCGACGTCGAGGCCCACGGCTTCGCCTGGCAGGCGGGTCTTCGCCCCGGCTGCCGGTTGGTGGAAATCTGCTCAGTTGTCGTGGCAACACTTTCTCACGAGCAAATGATTGAGCTGCTGAGGACGTCGGCGAACGTCAGCGCCATCGTACTCCCGCCCCTCAGAGACGGGATGCCACGCAGGTAGAAAATATTTCACCTCTTGTTTCTGTGACATCAACATCTGTCTGCACCCTGGTTGGCTGGACCCGACCGGAACCATGAAGGGTTAGAGCTTCACTGACTTAAAGTTTCATCTTCAGGAGTTTCTCTGAGACCCAACGGCTCCCCCTGCTGGAGGTCAGACTGGACCCTGATGTCACTTCCTGCCCCTATGGGAGCTTTGCAGCCCCGCCCACTGCCAGAACATCGTCCAATCAAAGTCCAGCCCAACTGACCTCTTCCTCTGACATCAAGAATGACTTCAGGTATTAGAACTGGACCAGAACCGAATTGAAACAGAACCAGGTTCCCCGGCAGAGACAGATCTTGACAGCAATGTGTTTATCGTGTTGATCGCCCCGCAGGGCTCCTCCTGATTGGTTCGTCGGTTCTGATGGACGCACCGGGTCCACGCAACACTGTAGAGACAGAGGTGACTGGAACCGGAACCAGGATCCATTTGGGTTCCAGAGTAAGAGCTGAATCCTGGACGTTTAGCTTCCTGAGACGTTTCGGCCACGTCCCATGAAGCTCGGGCTTCTGCAGGTTCTCCTGACCCAGTTGTTTTAACCTTCATCCTGACCCGACCTGTCCTCTCATGTTCCCTTCCAGAACCCAGACTCCACGGTCTTCCTCCTCGTCTTCCTCAGCGAGCGAGTCCAGCAGACAGAGACGGCAGCGGCCGGCCCCAGGTGAGTCCACCGTTTGGCCAGAAATCGTTCTTAAAGTCTCTCAGTCCTGCCTGAATTCATCTCTCTGCAGTTTGCAGCCACAAGTTGCTCGAGTTGCAGCAACACGTTGTCCAGCAGTAGCAGTGACGGCAGGACCTCGACGCCTCAGCTCGCCTGTCTCAGCGGCGTGTCGGTGGACAGCGGCATAGACTCCGCACTGTCAGCACTGCCTCCGGTTGCTGGGGCAACGCTGGTCCTGACGGACGTCCACAGGAAGGAGTCGGCGGGGCCGAGCCGTCCCGTGACCGACCTCAGAGGCTCTGTTGCCAGGTAACTCCGGAGTCAGTTCTCCAAAATAAATATTGTCCTTCCATCGCCTGGAGTGGCGCCCCCTGCTGCACTGGAGCAGAAACACAAATGTTTCTGATTAATGTGACGTTGAACAGAAACTTTGTGTTTCACCATTTAATCCACGTTTGTGTGCATGCTCAGCCATAACTGATACAAGCTGACAGCATTTATGTATCAATATTTCCATTAATATAGCCAGCATTGGAGCAAATGTTGTCTGTTTATTAGGCCTGTAATGGTTTCCCATCAGGGCAGGACAGGTGAGTCGAGCTGAGCAGGTACTTAACATCTGCTCTGCTTTTTTCACAGACTATCGTGGAACCAGATGTTCATCAGCAGACAGAGTGAAGGCAGATTCACCTTTGACCCGTCCAGGTGATGCCAGCTGGGATGCAGAGCACCTCTGTAGCCAGGATACCTGTCCATGGGAGGCGGGGCTTAGCTGGTTGACCAGCGGTTTGTTACTGGAGGAGACTGGCAGGTGAGAAAAACCAGGTGACATCTGGTGCTGTCACTGAGACACATGTTCACCTTCTAGCATCTGACCTCCATTTGACTTCCTTTTGACCTCCATTTGACCTCCATCTGACTTCCATTTGACCTCCATTTGACCTCAATCTGACCTCCATTTGACCTCCATTTGACCTCCATTTGACCTCCATTTGTCTTCCATTTGACTTCCATTTGACATCCATCTGACCTCCATTTGACCTTCATCTGACCTCCATCTGACCTCCATTTGACCTCCATCTGACCTCCATTTGACCTCCATTTGACCTCCATCTGACCTCCATTTGGCACCCATTCCCAGAAAAAGATGTCAACACTGCCATTATTTTGAACATTGTATTTCTTGAGTTTCTGTAAAATATTGTAATGTTCAGTTACTTTTTGCTGGAATAGAATTTGTCCCCAATACATTTGTGTTCATTAAAACACAATTTATTTGAAGAAATTTGAGGTTTAGTCACCATTTTAAAGACACTGCTATTATTCTGAACATAACTGTCCATCAGACGGTTCTTCAGTCCCTCACTGAGAGAAGAGACGTTAAACTGCTGCTAGTTTAGAAATCACTGAACTGATGAACTCTGAGCTCCTTTCAGGCTAAAAATGCAGCTGGTTTGAGTTTGATTAAGAAAATATGAATAACCAACCAACATATTGATAATGTATTGATGATTGCAATGAGTCTTTCTCAGTTAGTGACTCAGTGATGTCACTTGTTGCTCAAATGTTCTGGACTAATAAACTTGACCTGACTTCCTGTTCCAGACCCAGGCATCGTCCAATCAGAGCCCAGAAGGTGAGTGTGAAATCTTTCTGTTAGTAATGAAACAATGAGATCTGAACTAAATGAACGAGTGAAAACTTCCTGACCTGAGATCCTGCAGGAAGGAGAAGTTGCTCAGACGAATGAGCAGCAACCTGATTGGTCAGGTTTTCGTTGGGCCAGCCGCCTCCGACCTGTCCGAAAACGTTTCGGACAGGTCGAAACGTTTTCGACCTGTCTTCCATTTGACTTCCATTTGACATCCATCTGACCTCCATTTGACCTTCATCTGACCTCCATCTGACCTCCATTTGAGGGGTTAGGGTCAGGGTTCAGGAAGCTGACGAGACACGGCTGTGATTGGTCAGAACCGTAATGAGGTCTCAGTCAGAGCGGCTCGGCCGCCTCACCTGATTCCCGTCTCAGTCTTCCTGCAGAACCTCTGGAGTCTCCGCCCCGTTTCCATGGAAACGTCTGACTCGCAGCAGGTCACATGACAGTTTGTCCCTTGCCGGCGGCGGGACTCAGCTGAGCCCCGCCCACGTCCTGCTGCGCCGCCACAGCGCGCCAACCCTCAGACGCCGGCGTACACTTCCTCAGAAAGGTGAGCAGCTGGACTTTCACAATAAAACTACTTCTGGTAGCAGCTTTCCTGAGCCCTCACCTCATTGGCTGAGGCCAGGGGCTTTGGGGGCCAAGGAGGAAGGGGCGGAGCTAGACACAGGAAGAGAGACAGGTGAAGGTCAGACTGACTCAACGTGTGTGTGTGTGTGTGTGCGTGTGTGTGTGTGTGTGTGTGTGTGTGCGTGTGTGTGTGTGTGTGTGTGTGTGTGTGTGTGTGTGTGTGTGGTGTGTGTGTGTGTGTGTGTGTGTGCGTGTGTGTGTGTGTGTGCGTGTGTGTGCGTGGTGTGTGTGTGCGGTGGTGTGTGTGTGTGTGTGTGTGCGTGTGTGTGTGTGAACCACTGCAGGTGTGTTTCCATCATCTCTCACTGACCGTCCACTCCGTTACGTTCAGGAAGTGAGGTCAGGGAGCCCCCCATTGAACAGGTGAGGAATAACACCTGAAGCCACTTTCAAGGCACTTTGTGATGTCATTGATGATGCCATCATTGTTGTCCCTTCCCCCTCAGTGACATCACAGCTTCCCTCTCAGGTAAAGTGTCTCAGCTGGAGGAAATCCTTCAGGGGCTTCAGCTGGACCTGCTGAAGGTAAGCCTGACTTGCTGATGTCATACGGGTGAGAGGATGACATCATCAGGCTGAAGTGTTGCTGTGATGCGTTCAGGAGCAGCAGGACAAAGCGTTGCTGCAGCAGCAGATCCTCGACCTGCGACGAGAAAACTTGCGCCTGCAGAAGGAGAGCCGCAGCGCCGCCCAGCAGATGCGACGCTTCACCGCATGGACGTTGCGCAGAGGCTCGTTGCCATGACAACCCCACCCAACCCGTTGGGGTCTGCCAGGCAAAAACACCAGAACCATTGGGCCTGTTCAGAACTCTTTCGGTGTCAGAAGGTTTGTGGGATGAAACCCGACATCACATCTGCTCAACCTTCGGTTCTGACCCGGATGCTGATTCTGGTTCACTGCCAGAATCAGAACTATTTTCTGGACTCAGGAAGGAAACGTCATCAGAACTGTTCTGATCAGAGCAGAAGTCTGAACCAGACCTGATGACAGAGGATGATTCTGGTCGGGTCAAATCGGGTCGGATGGAGGACATGCAGATGGTCAATTTGTCTCTGCTTCCATCACTTCCTGTTTCAAAGGAATATCTGGTTCATTTATTCATGAAGAGAAATTTATCTGAACTTCAGCTTCATTAAATTGAACTGATCAGTCAGTGCAACACTGCCCCCATGTGGACACCAGTGGGACACCAGTAGCAAACAGGAAACCAGCAGCAGAGCTTCCTGCTCTGATTTTACCATAAATTCTTCCTGATCTAGATGATCTAGATGGTCAGTGGTTCTCAAATGGGGTACGCGTACCCCTGGGGGTACGAGGAGGTACTGCAGGGGGTACGTGAAGCTTTTCAAAATATCTAAAAAATCAGTAGGCTCCTCATAATAAGTCTAGGGAAAAATTATTTTGTAAAAAGTTCGATAAAATATCAATTTGTGTTCATGCACTGAATTTTATATTCAGTATTTAGTTTCAATATCCTTTAAAATAAAACGGACCCCCCCACCAAGTTAGTTTGACCCACGGACCCAGCGCACTCGTCAACGACCTGTCGTCATCATGATTACACTGTTACCATGGAGACGTGGCTAAAGCGAAGCAGCAATGCTGCCGAAAGTACAGATAAAGGAGAAAAAGAAGGCAAAACCAGAGCCGACCAAGTACAGAAAGTACATGGAAAAGTTTGTTTCAATGGGATTTACGACCATGATCTCTGACCCCCCCCGTGTTTTTTTTGCGGGGAGAAATTAGCCAACGCTAGCATGAAGCCGGCACACCTCCAGCGGCATCTCACCACAAAACATGGATGTCACGTTGGTAAGCCACCGGAGTTCTTCAGGAGAAAACTTTCTGAGTTCAAGTCATCCCAACCCACAATGCGAAAAGCCTCCACTACATCGTGGCTAAAGCTAAAAAACCGTTCACCACAGCGGAAGACCTGCTGCTCCCCGCTGCTGTTGTACTGGCCGAAACTATGCTGGACAAAAAATCAGCGGATACATTAAAAACTGTGCCTCTGTCTAATGACACCGTTTGCCGCAGAATAGATAACATGGGCACAGAGATTGTCGAACAAGTTGTGGGGAAAGTTGGCGACTCATTTTCACTGCAGCTGGATGAATCCACAGATGTGAGTGGAAATGCGCAACTTGTTGCATTTGTAAGATACATTGACCCGGACGACATCTGTGAACACATTCTGCAAAGAAATGGAGGGGCGAACAACCGCAGAGGACATTTTTAATGTCGTTAACATGTTTTTCACTGAAAACACCATCAGCTGGAAATCCTGCAGCAGTCTGCACAGATGCATCTTTCAGTTTTGACTGGTTTTATGCCTTCCTGGTGGTCACTGTCTTCTGTTTTTCTTTTTTGTTTCTACATGCAATGTTTGCAATATGGATGTTTTAATAAATCTGACAGTGATTTTACAGCACTGTACCTCTTTTTTCTTCCAAAAATGTTTTGCTGTGTCAGGGGGGACTTGACTAAAAATATATTTTTAAAGGGGTACATCACTGAAAAAAGTTTGAGAACCACTGTTCTAGGTCTATCAAGATGACTGTGAATCAGATCCGATTCCAGATGTTCAGCTGAACAGGAGTCTCCCGAAGGGTCATACTTCTCCATCAGCTGGCTTGCTACTGGTTACCAGTTTGTTACTGGTTACTGGACCTGATGACCTATTTTGTTACGTAGTTACTGGTTACAGCTTGATTATAGAATTCAATTCAAAATGAATTCTAATTCATTTTAAATTCTGTTCGTGACATTTCTGTTCAGGTCAGGAACAGAAACAAACATCGTCAGTTTGGAGCCTCAGCTGGTCCAGGGGTCAGTTTGGAGCCTCAGCTGGTCCAGGGGTCAGTTTGGAGCCTCAGCTGGTCCAGGGGTCAGTTTGGAGCCTCAGCTGGTCCAGGGGTCAGTTTGGAGTCTCAGCTGGTCCAGGGGTCAGTTTGGAGTCTCAGCTGGTCCAGGGGTCAGTTTGGAGCCTCAGCTGGTCCAGGGGTCAGTTTGGAGCCTCAGCTGGTCCAGGGGTCAGTTTGGAGCCGCAGCTGGTCCAGGGGTCAGTTTGGAGCCTCAGCTGGTCCAGGGGTCAGTTTGGAGTCTCAGCTGGTCCAGGGGTCAGTTTGGAGCCTCAGCTGGTCCAGGGGTCAGTTTGGAGTCTCAGCTGGTCCAGGGGTCAGTTTGGGAGTCTCAGCTGGTCCAGGGGTCCATGAGGCAGACCCTGAACCCTGAACGTGGGGCATCGGGTTGAACTTTTAGATCTCGATTGTAGAATCTGCTTCTTTGTTTTTGACCTTTATTTGAGTCTGGAGTTATTTAGAAGCGGCTGAAGACATTTGTGAACAAAATGTCTTCAGCTGCTGAGGATGATAGGTGGTGTCTTGCTTTCCAAATGTGATCCTCAGTTTTCAGGCCGTCAGGGTTATTGACGAGAGAATAAACCTTAAACTAATGACGTTTTAAGGTCATCGGTTTAAACCCTGACCTTAAACTCGTGGTCACGGTTTAAATCTGGGCAGTGTTGGAGATCTGCAGGCTTCAGTTCTTGAGCCGGTTCTCACACTTCCAGACGGTAAAATCATTTTGAAAAAATAACTAACAGGCGTCTGTATTAGAAGAATTGATAAATTTATTAAAAGCTAATGACAGAGTGAGGCCCTAGCTAACGGCTGGTTCTGGTCTTTCTCGGTTCTGGTCAGCAGACAACAACTTGATGTGAAGATTTGATAGTTTTGCACCGAGGACTCTAGATCTCAGCATCGACAGTCTTCAACATCAAACATTTTCGTTAACAATAGCCAAATGTCCTGAACATGTTGACCTGGTCAAAGCTGAGCCTGACCCGGTCAGCTTTGGTCCTGATCGGTTCTGGGTCGTGAAATTAAAACATAGATGATCTTTAGCATCCTGCTGTTCTGATGCTGTGGAGATTAATGAGAGCAGCTGACCAACTTGACGACAACAGCAGAAGAAACCAGTTATCCATAAGTCCTGATCAATCAATCCATCCATCCATCCATCCATCCATCCATCCATCCATCCATCCATCCATCCATCCATCCATCCATCCATCCATCCATCCATCCATCCATCCATCCATCCATCCATCCATCCATCCATCCATCCATCCACACATTGAACAAGTTTCTTAGATCTCAGGTTAAATGTTTTATGTGCTCACATTTTGCAAATTATGCTGACATACATTTATTTGGAGGTTTGTTTGCATCCTTTGTGGAGTTGAAATAACTGCTGATGAAGCTGTAAATCAGTCTGCACATGCTCAGTAGCGAGTGGAGAAGCCCTGGATCTCCAGTTTAGAAATGTCTCTCTCATTGGAGAAAACGGCTCGGTCGATCCGAGAACTCGGACTGCCGACGTTCTTCAACCAAAGTTTCCTGCAAGACACAAAGAGGAAGACAAGGTGATTCTCTACCTCTGGAAAAACGTCTGAAGGTTTGGCTGAAATATCAGACAGAAAAACTTTCATCTCAAGTTAAATTCTGATGGTAAACAGTTTTACTTGATGGTCCAGAGTTTCACTCCATTCATTCACACATTGCCGCTCACTGCTGACCTTTCTGCAGTCAGTAGTGAGTTTATGATGGTCACTGGCTGTTAGTAAAACCTCTTATTGATTTAACCAGTTTTACAGTCACTGTCCAAGCTTTCGTCTTTGCTAGCAGCATGAAGCTAAATCCATTAGCTTAGCGCTGCCGTCCCCATGGAGGCATCATAAAAAGCTTTGGACCCATTTTGAAAACTGAGGTCAGATTCATGTGGGGTTTATTTACTCTGTGAAGAAAAACCTGGTGGTAGGAACTGTGAACTCTGAATTATGGATCTGATGCAAAGTTCTTCACTCTCATTTTGAAACTTTCTTTCTTTATGCAGATTTGTTTGCATTAGTTGGTTTAGCTCCTGATTTAAAAGCAATTGTTCTCCGTCTTTAACTCTGGTCTTGTGGTCAGTAACATCCAGTGAGGCTTTTCTGAATTACATTGTGAGATTAAACTCTTTTTTTTATACTTTATTTATCAGTTTTCACAGCATGTTCCTTACAGAGTTTATGTTTCATACAATGCTGTTAAATAAACCCCCAACACGACAAAAGAAGAAGAAAAACAAACAAAAACAAAAAAACAAAACTTGTACACAAAAAATAGAGACAAACGGAGATACAAAAATCTGTTCCCAGCTAACTAGAAGAATATAAGAAAAGTTTGGTTACGGTGAGCGATTCATCTTCAATGTTTCCATGTATTGTAGAAATGGCTGCCATGTCTTGATAAATGTAGTAGTTGAGCCTGTCAGTGTATATCTTATCTTTTCTAAATGTGAAAGCTTCATGAGCTGCAAGCCACTGTTCATGTGTAGGCGGAGCCTCCTGTTCCCACCTCAAAAGTATCAAACGTCTTGCAATCAGCGGAGCAAAAGCTGCTGCATTTCAATCGTTCTTGGACAGAACAACATTCGGGGTGTGACTCCAAAAATTGCATTTAGAGCAGAAGGGCCAAATTTATCTTTGTATATTTCTGAGAATGTATTGAATATGGATGGATGGATGATCTGCGTTCATCCGTCGGCAGAACGCAGATATTCAGAAGTTAGAACCCGTCTGTTCCTGAACAGCTCAGGGGAGAGGCGCTTCCTCAAACTGGCTCCAAACAACACAAATTGTTCTGACCCATCAGGACCCAGAGGCTTGAAAGTTAAAGGACATTTGATGTTGAACATGGTTGAAAAAATCTTGGCTGAATTCAAGTAATTTAAAGTCCAACGGGGACAGAAGTTGCGCTAAACTTTTCATTGTCATTTCGACTGAAAAATCCCATCGTAATCTAAATTTACCCATCGATTTTTAAAATGAGAACATGCATTGAGTTCAGTGGGCAGACCAGAGATTATTTTCTATTTTTCTACAACTTGATTTTGGTGATTTTTGTGACGTGCATAAAGTTGAAACTGTCTGCAGCAACTGGTCCGAAGTGTTTAATCAGTCAAAATGATGGATGGTCTTCCAAGTTTTCTGTCAACGCTGTGAGTTTGAAACTCTATAAAAATATTTGCTTAACGACTCCTGGACTGAGGTATGAATAATTGTGAGCTGGTGTAGCATTT
Source organism: Poeciliopsis gracilis (assembly GCA_911649635.1). Classification (NCBI taxonomy): domain Eukaryota; kingdom Metazoa; phylum Chordata; class Actinopteri; order Cyprinodontiformes; family Poeciliidae; genus Poeciliopsis; species Poeciliopsis gracilis. Next base: position 18,748 of record CAJVRI010001312.1, read on the forward strand.
CCCTGCAGTCACCTGATTGGCTTTGGTGTGAAAGTAGGCGTTCTCTCACCGGTCGGTCTGGACTTACATGCTGTTGACCTGCTGAGCCGGGCCCTGGATCTGGCCGATCACCGTCCCCTGTCGGGTGTTCTTCACCCAGCCGCCCAGTCCCAGAGCGCGGCCCTGATCCTCGGTGTACTGGGAACCAGAACACAGTCGGTCTGTCAGCCAGTAGCTGACTGGGTCTGAGTCACCTGCAGGAACACTGATCGCTATTGATCAGCTTGATTAATAAATCGATAAATGATCTCTGACCATCACCTGCAGCACTGAGATGTTTTTTTTCCTCAGTGTCTGAGCCGAATGAAGGCGAGAGAAGACAGAAGAGCCATAATGTAGAGATGTGTGCATGCTAAAGACAGGTTTTAGAAAAGTGATGTCATAGTCTGAGATGCAGGAAGTGATGTCAGAGATCACCTGTCTCCAAACTTTGGGAAGCTTTTAGAGTTCTACACAATCTTCATATTTGTGACTTAATGTGACAGATTCTGAGCTCGGATTCCTCAAGTTATTCATTTTTGTGTATAAATTTAATTCAACCTATTAGTAATGAGTTTATTAGTGAGACTTGCATATGAACTGAATCTTGTAAACTCTAAACCTGCAGATGAATTCATCCTTCATGAAGAAAAGTGTCTGAGGAATGTTTTACAGGAAGTGAGCAGAAAGTTTCTCACTGAATTCGTTTCAGATTTACCCTGCTTTATATTCCAAGAGTAACTGGGTTTCACTCTGCAGCGCCTCCTGGTGGGCTCTGGTCCTAAAGGAATCCCCAGGACCGGCTCGACGTTCTCTGGGTGTCCCTGCATAGGCTTCTGACGCCGCCACCCGATCCGACACGACCCGAAACGACACGACCGAGGGATAATCCATTTGACTGAACAGAGTTTCCCCTCAAATGAAACGTGATCTTTAATGGAGTTTGTCCTGAAGGACGGCGTCCTCCAGCTTCTGATGTGATTCAAACTTCTGATTTGAAGATGTTGAAATAAAATGATTTTATAGAAATAATAGAAATAGAAATAATTTTCTGACCTGAGAAATTTGATCTGATTAAACTTCAGACAATGAGGAACACCGGTGTATGTAAACTTCTGGTTTCCACCATAACTTGTAGTAGAAGTTTTGGTTGAAACTCTCCAGAACCTCCTCGCAGGGCGGCGGCGGTTCTGACCCGACCTGTTTTTGGGATTTTTTGCTCGGAACCCAGTCGGAACATTTCCTAAAGCATTGAGTTTCTGCTCCTGCTGGAGCGAACAGAACCAAGCCCAGGTTCTGGTTTTGGGTGTAGTCACCGAGTCAGATTTTAAAAACCATGAATGTCGCCTCAGGTTGGACTGCAGCTTTTTATTTGACCTTTAACCTTTAGGTAAGACCGGGTCAATGTCCATCTCAGGTACTCAACCTGTTCTTGGGGGTTTGTAGCGGCTCCAAATCATCTGATCAACTTCATTGATTGTATTTAGTTAGGGCTGCACAGTGGTGCAGTGGGTAGCACTGCTGCCTTGCAGCAAGAAGGTCCTGGGTTCGATTCCCGGCCCGGGGTCTTTCTGCTCGGAGTTTGCATGTTCTCCCTGTGCATGCTGGGTTCTCTCCGGGTTCTCCGGCTTCCTCCCACAGTCCAAAAACATGACTGTCAGGTTGATTGGGCTTTCCAGATCCTCCTTAGGTGTGTGTGTGTGTGTGTGTGTGTGTGTGTGTGTGTGTGGTTGTTTATCTTTGTGTTGCCCTGCGACAGACTGGCGACCTGTCCAGGTGACCCCGCCTCTCGCCCGGAACGCAGCTGGAGAGGCAGCAGCTCCTCCCGACCCCGTTAGGGAGAAGGGGGACGGAAAATGGATGGATGTATTTAGTTATGTATTTTTTCCTGTTGTGATGTTTTCAGATTTGAATTAAAAAGGTGAAATGTCGTCATGATGGAGAAACTCACCATCCTGAAGCAAACACCTGGATGGACAGCACAAAGTCAGAGTCACAAAGCTGCACAAACTCGTCATGTATGACATCACCAGTGACGTGTGGTCAGGGGAGGCAGGTGCCTCACCTGCCATCATAGAAAGAAAGAAAATATATAATAATAAAAAAATCATTTAAATTGTTATATTCATCCGGTGGTTTGTACTCAAAAATAGTTATTTTTATGTCAACTCCATAATTTATGTATATAATGTACAGTGCTTTTTGCCACCAACTGTGTGTGTGTAACGTGTTTCGTGTGCTGAGCGATTCTAAACGGCAGAGAACAGGTTGGAGGCGAGGCAGGCAGTTCTCTTGCCTCATGGCAGGGGGCGCTCAAGATCCCAGACATTCGTCTTGTCAGTCCACAACTGCAGAGTAAGTGACAGCGAGCTAGGCTAACCGATACGGTAAGCAAGTCAAGCGCAGCGATATTTTATTAGAGATAGAGATAATGAGGCAACTTCTATCGCAAAGTGACGATGGTTTTTGCAGAAGGAGCGACGCATGGACTTCATGTATAAGTAAAGGTAAGACAGCAATAACATTTGTTTTGTTCTTTAAGGAAATGTGCGTTTTATGAGCTACAGTTTGTATGTGTAAAGGGTGCAGAAGTGAAACATAACCTGTAAACTGCTGTCAATCTATGCATCTATTTGCAAATCTGATTCTGATGACGTCAGTGCCTCGCCAGCTGTGAACCTCACCGCACGTCACTGGACATCACAGGTCATGTGACTCACCCTGCACGTTCCCAAAAATCTCAAAGTCGACTGAAATCAGTTTCTCTTCAGACATGACGAAGCGAAAGCCGCAGAATATGAGAACACAGAGCCGCAGCAACATGGCGCAGCTATTTTTATCCTGAACTCTCCCAGAGTGTCTTCCTGCTACAGCCTTCACAATAAAAGCATCAAGGATCAGGATTTTACTCGGAAGGCTTCAGAAACCCAACAGGTCAGAGAGGAGAGATGAAAATCTAGATGAAAAAAAAACTCACTGAGTTTCAAACAAACAAATATTTTCAGGAAGAAACATTTCCAATTGGATCCAGCTGGAAAATACCCACCAACGAATCCACCAGTTTGATCCACCAGCTGGATCTACAACTCTAGATCTACAACTCTAGATCTACAGCTCTAGATCTGTAGCTCTAGATCTACAGCTCTAGACCTATAGCTTTAGATCTGTAGCTGTAGATCTATATCTCTAGATCTATAGCTCTAGATCTATAGCTCTAGATCTACAGCTCTAGATCTATAGCTCTAGATCATTCCTCTTTAGGTCCAAAAATAATCACTTCAGTTTTGTTTTTGTTCAGTTGGAGAAAGTTTTGTCTCATCCACACATTTATCTGTTCTAAGCATTTATTCAGTGATTGGATGGGGTCAAAGGTCACCTGGTGACATCGTAATGTAGAGCTGAGTATCATCCGCATAGTTATGGTAGCTAATATTATTTCCTATTATAACCTGAGCGAGTGGGAGAATATAAATATTGAATAAGAGGGGTCCTAGGATTGAACCTTGGGGTACTCCACATGTGACCTTTGACCTCTTTGATGAGAAGTTTCCCATTGAAACAAAGTAATCCCTGTTCTTTATGTACGATTCAAACCAGTCGATCACCGAACCGGAGAGTCCGGCCCAACTCTCCAGTCGATTCAGTAATATGTCAAAAGCTGCACTGAGGTCCAACAGAACCAGAACCAGAACCAGCACTGTGGTTCTCCCACAGTCCGTATTTATATGGATGTCATTCAATACTTTGACTAGGCCAGTCTTCATGCTGTGGTTACCATGGAAACGAGATTGGAAAGAGTCAAAGCAGTTGGTCATCATGAGGAAACTATTTAGTTGTTCACAGTTTTTTCAATAACTTTGCTGATGAATGGGAGGTCAGAGGTCAGAGGTCAGCCTGTAATTCTGCAGTAGTGATTTGTCCAGATTGTTCTTTTTTAGCAGTGGTTTGATAACTGCTGTTTTCAAAGCCTGGGGGAAAATGCCTGATGTGAGCGAAGAGTTACTGTTTGGATCAGATCAGTAGCAATAACAGGCTAAAAATGTTCTAGAGTTATAGATCTAGAACATCCAGACAGCAGGAGCTTGAACTTAACTGACTTATAATTTTTTCTAGGGTTTTCTAATGAAGTGGTTGAAAGTGGGTCATTTTTCCTGTATTAGTTTTGTTTGGGTTCAGCAATGGTTCTGGTTGTAGAGTTGATTTGCAGATTAATCCTCTGATTATTTAAATTTTCTCTGAAAAGAAGCTGAAAACTTGTTCCAGGCAGCATTAGACTGGAGTTCAGGTGGTAACATTTGAGCCAAACCTTCAGGACTGAATACCGATCCCAATGGTCCTGATTGCTGACCATCACTTTATCATCCATGGAGTCCGGCTACTTCTGATTATCCAAAACATTTCCTTTGGTTTTTCACATTGTCTGCATCAAATGATTTCCTGTATTTGATGCAGTTGAATTGTTTCTACTGGCTATAATTTCCTGGTTTTATATATAGTCAGAACATCAATTGGCTTTTTGACACTCGGCTCCAATTTCTAGTCTGGTTTGTTGACATAAAGAACTGCTTTTATAAAACCTGACATGAAATTAGATTCTTTACAACCAGAACCGTCTTTCAGCGCCTCTTCTCCACACGTCCTGTCAGGCTCATGGATTTTATTCATTTTTAGTTTTTAATCAGATTTTTTACATTTTATTCCATTTAAAACAATTAGTAAACTTCAGTAGATTTAAATAAGTGCTGCTCTTTAGATGTTAAAATGAAGGGGTCCCAGTCAGACCAGTACAGGGTCCCAGTCAGACCAGTACAGGGTCCCAGTCAGACCAGTACAGGGTCCCAGTCAGACCAGTACAGGGTCCCAGTCAGACCAGTGCTCTGAACAGGAAGGAGATGGCGGCTCCAGCAGCCAATCCCAGAGCCAGGAAGAACGCCATGATGGCTCCCGCGGTTTCTGCTTCGTGGGGAAGAACGTTCCTGCAGAACGACACATTAAATACAGTCTGTTGTCATGGAAACGGAGCGAGTGTGATTTTTGCTGTTATCTTACTTCGGACCGTAGCACATGCAGAGGCTGGCCAGGTAGCCGTTGCTGAAGGCAAAGAGGAGCATGAAAGCGATGAAGAATCCATCGTGATGGAAGAAGACGGGCAGGTGGAGGCGGGGCTGAACGTTGCACAGCATGAAGAGAGGGACGAAGACAACGCGAGCCAAGATGGCCACCGGTAGCACCGGACTATCTTTACCTGGCTGCACAAACGCCTCGTCAGATCCGACCGGTGGCCAATCAGATCGCCGGCCAATCAGAAACTCACCCACATGCAGACAGCGGTTAGGCTCCGCCCAGTCCAGTCGCTCAGGTTGAAGAGCAGGAAGCAGCTGACAGGGATGAAGTAGCGCTCTGCGCCGGAAACACAGACAAAACACGGAGAGTCATCAGAGGCAGGCAGACCTCATGTGACCAACATGGAGGACTGACGCCAGAGGTCATGTGGAGGTCAGGTAGCCAAAATGGAAGACTGACCCCAGGTTCCTCCGTTGGCCAGCGTGGATCGCGTGTCGGCGGTGATGGCGGGAAACGTGCCGATGGTGACGGTGAAGGTGAAGCAGACCAACGATGCCAGGATCCAAATCTGAGGGTTGGAACGCAGGAAGAGGAAAGACGTTGGTTTCATCTACTGGTTACCTAAAGAGAAGCTGGCAGCCATATTAGTGAAGCAGGTGAAACCCACAAGAAAGGTCACTTCAAATACCCTGATAAAGGTAGACGGCAGGTAAGTGATTTGACTTCAGTGACTAATTCCAACACTAAACTAGTAGAAAGAAAATTGGGCCTGAACAACAGAGAGCACACAACGTCTATAAGAAAGAGTAGAATTTAATATAGTGAACATGAGTGGATCCACATTTACAAACAAACATTGCATGCTTTTGAAAATAAATCAAAGAAATGAGCCAGTATTTTTTAGTCTTTTCGATGTATCTGTCAAATATTCATTCAATGTCACTGCTAGTGACCAGTTGGGTCACCAGCTACCGGCCCACTCGGTCCTCTGGGCTGGGGCTCAACATCCACGTTCTGGAGACGGAGATCTTGGGCACTGCAGGTCAAAAGTGCACCATAACCAAAAGAACCTGACCAGGAACAAGGCCAAAGTAAAGCCTCTTAGAATATGGGATGCCAATATTAATAAAGCTTAAGCTACAATCCAAAGAGATCTTTCATCATTAGGTTTTCCAATGTTGTCCAACAATATTCAAGTTATCAGCGTTCAATATTACCAACACATCAGTGAAACCAAAGAAATTAGCTTATATGTGGTATATATATATAAAAGTACATCTATAAGACTACATTTAATATCAGAATGTGGATTAGAAGCTCAGATTAGCTCTGACCTACTCAGTTCAGAGGTAATGCTAATAGAAAAGCACATTACAGCACCATGAACCATGAATTACAATTAGCGCTGTTGAAATATTAGAACATGTAGAAAAAAGAGTGCAACATACACAATAATAATACAAAATCTTACAATTTTATTTGTATTAAGTTTGATCAGTTACTATGTATTTTAGCCAATTTTCAGTGAATTTACTGAGCTAACTGTTGAGCGCATGCGATCACTCGCCGATGCGCCGATGCTTCACGATGATACAGGGATTTTTCCAGCTTTAGTCACTCATAGGAGAAGCTTTCAATTTCCAAGATTCTTCATCATATTTAACAATATCTTCCAGCCTACTAGCGAAAGCAACTGTCAGCTCTGAGCTCTCAAGCATGCAGAAGCCTCCAGGGAACATGGGAATTATGGGAATTATGTTTTGCATTCCCTCGCAATAATCTACTGATCAGTGATGTGGCATAATTGAATACTGTAAGCCCTTCTTACGGTGGCCACTGTACTTTCTGCCTTAATTACAAGGTTATGTGAGGTTTTTCCATGTACGTTAATATCTCCTTGTGAAATATCTGACATTTTATATCTTTTTCTTTAAGATAGAAAAGCACCACAAACCTTTGATACAAACAGAAACGTTCCCTAAGTATAAAAGAAATTAAAAATACATCCTAATTTGGACCATTTCTGAGTTATTATCGTGGGATAATTAGTCACCTGACAGTTTTGATTGAATCTCTGTTGTGCTGGTTGTCTGAAGTATAAGTACTCCATCATTATAAGCCAAAAAAAGTTTTTTGGGGGGATTTTTCTCCGAAGAGTTTTTTCAGCTCGTATTTTTGACAGTAGGCAGACAGGAAAGAGGGCGAGGAGAGGGGGAAAGACATGCAGCAAAGGTTGCCGTGACCGTCCGGGAGTCGAACCTGCGACATCCGTGTCAAGGACTAAGGCCTCCAAACGTGGGGGGTGCTAACCCCCTGCGCCACTACAGGACGCACCAGCTAGAAGAAGTTTTTCTGGAAAAACTAATAGAATTTTCTCTGCATAATAATCTAAAAAGTATAAAATTGGTCTAAATAGTGAGTACTCCACAATTTTTAAAAGTAATAAAGTAGACAGACGGAGTAAAGAGAGATGCATCAGGGCACATGTAGCAACATTGAGATAAAACAAAGACATGAGTGAAAGGTGACATCACAGAGTGCATCAGTTTACTGTATTTGTGTTGCATGACCATGAAACCATGCAGCTCGGTCTCCCAGGCAACAGTCTGATATGATGGTGTTATCTAGGAGCAAGTCCTTGGGAGCGCTCTGCTCCACAGTGACATGGACGATTTCAGAAGGGAGTGAGGAGAGCAGGAGCGTCATGTTCACTTATCTTCCTGGAGAGCTGAGATATCCAGCCAGCCGAGGCGAACACAGTTCAGATACAGAAAGCTTTAGGTCGGGTAGATGTTAAATTTGAATCTGCCTAAAGTCTCACCGATACATCGGTTAATTCCAATCATCCAAACAAGCAACTTCTCCAGGATGGATTCCTTCCTGCTAGAGAGTTTTAGAGTCTGCAGCTGGGCTACGAGTCTCAGCAAGAACCGCATCCAACTTGCGTCTCTGTCCCACAGCATGTCAGTCTGAGTGTTCGCCGGTCGGCCCAATCCGTCACAAATTTGTCGACATGAGGGCTGCGTCTTCCATAAATCCAGCAGATTTATGAAAAACAGAGAGTGGCTGGGACATTAGTGGCTACTAGCCTGATGTGGCTTATATTTATCTAAGTTTCCAGTTTAAAAAAAAAACTCTGTGGATGCGATTTATTGTGAGATGCGCTCGATAGTCCAGCAAATAATAATAATAATCAGATGAACTTTAAAACAGATTCATGTGGATTTAGTGTCTGACCTTCTTAAAGATCTTCATCATGGAGATGCTTTGTTGTTTCTCATCTGCTGCAGCATCTTTACTCTCTGAACAAAAACAACAACATATGTATGTTGAATAATCCATGTTGGCTGAATAATAGCAATAATTTCAGCTCCATACCTGCATTCATCAGAGTGACGGCATTCTGTTCATCATCTGATTTTTGCTTTCTATTCCTTTCTTGATAAAACTGGAAAAATGTCTGAAATAAAAGTTTTTTTTTCACATATTAATCAACCATAGAAGCAGTTTCACATTATTGTATCTTGATTTATGAATTTCTCAATGAGAGTCCAGATAAGCTGGACGAAGCAAAGTGTAGAACAAGGAGCCGGTTTCTACTAGGCTAGTAATTATGTTACCTTCAGCTGCTATGAAAATGCTTTACATATCAAACATAATTTAAAATATATTTTTCACAATTAATACCTTTAAATTGGGCCTGTGCTTCTTTAAGAAACTCCTGCTCTCACCGGCACTTTACATTCAACACGTCTTCATATCAACTCTCCTCTGTGATGCTGTTTGCATTTTGTTACCAGCGTTGAACTGAGGAGTTTGTTTAAAGAGTTCAGCAGATGCATAGTTCCACCAGATGTTTGGTAATTGCTGCCACTAGTCTGGAGGAACTGAGTAGGGGGACCGGTCTGAGGAGAAACTTTGTGAGATTAGGCGTTTGGGCTACCCTCAATAGTTTCTCAAATGTTTATGAAAGAATCAAGGAAACGTTCCAGGAAGTTTCCTGATGAGGAAATAACAGAACATATTTTAAAGTTCAAAACTTAGGATTTTTAGATAACACTGCCCCTTTAATATTTTGCCTAAAACCATCTTACTGCTCCGTCTGGATTATTGTTAAAATGTAGTTCTACAAAACGTAGCATTTATTTATTACTGTAATTGCAAAAAGTACTTGCTATAATTGTAATAATAATTTGGTCCTTTTATAATAAGTTTCTTATAACTTTAGTTAAAATATTTTACTTAGCACAAAATTACATATTGACTGATTGGACTTTAACACATTCACACCAACCAGAGAATAACTTTATAATACACCTTTTTTTTATAACAATAAATCCCATGTGTTCTTGGGAATCAAATGTATAACTCCATCTTTATTACTTATTGTACACAAGCACATATGCAATAAGATTTTTATATTTCAAGGAAATAGTGGTCAAAGTGTAGCGAAATGCAATTGAACTGTTTTTATCTCTTTGTTCTTTTTAAATCATGCACTATTTCAATCGCAATGAAATACAAAAAGAAACAAAGTCCAGGAAGTTTCTTTAAATACGTCAACAGACCAGACAGTGGTCATGAAAATCTCTAACTCAGAGAAAAGTATCTGGATTTGTTGCTAGTTGTTAGAAAAGTTAGTAAATATAACGAGAAAGTCACTAAGCTAGTCAAAGTGATTTAGCCTTGCCGCTCGGGGCCCTTTGGTCTCTCTGGGCCCTTTGCCACTCGGGGCCCTTTGCCACTCCGGGCCCCTTGCCGCTCGGGGGGTTAGTTATACCTTACATTCTGTCTCACCAGAAGACGTCTGCCTAGATATACTTTTGCCATGTGAAAAGAGCCAAAATATGTTTTACAAACCCTTAAAGTCTGCTCTGAAACAAACTGATAAAGAATACTGCTGAGAGTTTGACATTCCGGTTTGACTTTACCAGTTTGGGCAATAAGACGTAGGACATGATGGACAGGAGAACGACAACACAGGCTACGATGAAATAACCGAATGCTGCGTCCTCCAGCTCAGAACCACCTGCAGTGGAGGAAGTGACACAATTAAGATGTTGATCATTTGTGATGTACTCACCCTATTGTCAAAATTTCTATCAACCAAGACTTATTTCAAATGAAGGCTATCTTGCAAATCAGTTATTGAAAGCTTATCTGACAGACTTGCAATGGCACAGATCATAGAAGCGGCAGCGAAGGTTCCGGCGAGTCCTTGGCCGCTCATGATGGGAGTGGTGTACGAAGCTGGAAGCAAACCGGCCATCCCAAACAGACTGCCCTGCAGCACCGCCCCAAACGCTGGAAGACAACCAACAGTTCAACAAACTGATTAGCAGCCAGGGACTTTGGTGTGTGAAAAGTCTGATCATCTTAAGCCTGGTCTTCTGCGGCTCTCGTACTATTCACAGTGGTATTGTTTGATTCCAGCTTTCATCCCTCCTTCCTGTCAGTATGTCATTGAGCAAGGCACTTAACCCAAAGTTACATTTGTTGGTTGTCAAGCTTAACACTGAAATCAAAGTGCACCAAAACGTCTGACTGCAGAAGAAAGAAGCATCAAGGCCAAACAATTTTCACAAACACCATGTATTCAGTTTCATCCTTTCTTGATTGGAAAAGATTTTCAGCCAACCACTGCTAAATACCTGAGATCTCTGAGATACTGACAAAGAAATAGCTTCATAGCTTACTGGCAGATCAATTTGTGTGTCCTCCGAATAGCAGTAAAAGGGAATCTGTTTATTTGTGTGAGCTTTATATATATATAAAAATGTATTTTTCACGAGAGATCTCACCAACACTGGCAGGACACATGACTACAAATGAAAAGTAAAGATATCAAAACCAAGTTAAAATACAATATGGATAATAAAGGAAGAAAAATAGCAAAAACAAACAAAGGCATAAAAAAATTGTGTTTAATGACGAATGACTAAACTGGCAGAAACTAAAGTTGAGAAGTAAGGAACCAGGGATGGAGCCTTTTGGGACTCCACAGGAGAGAGGGAAGGAGATGGGAGCCAATCGTTACGGGAGGTTCAGAACCTCCAGGCCAAATTGAGGGCAGTGGGCACCGGACCGATCCCCACAGCAGATCCAGCACATCTCTAGAACCAGAACCAGGCGCTCACCTAGCTGTGATTGGCTTTCCATTATCATTCTCTCATGAAAATATCAGATACAGATGACAGAAGTCGGATTTGGGTCACTTCAGGCTGCAGTGTCAACATAACCTTCGTCTCTGACCCTTTAGTCCTTAAAATGATGGTGCAGCGCTGGAGCAAGCAAATCCAGGTGGAAAGACCGCTGGACCACCATCATCCAACCCCAGGACTCTACTACTATGTGGTGATGCTCCCCAGGGGCCGTTTCACCTAACTAGGAACTATTGGGCCCCTGCAGAGGTAAGAACCAGATGCACCCCAACCCAGGCACCACAGAACGCCACCACCTGGTGCAAACCTGCACTTGCTGGGCTTGGTGTTGGTCACTAGGTCTTCCCCAACACCACTTGTTGCATCTAATCACTGTCAGCTGTTTGGTTACAAGCAGATGATCTCTCCTGTAGAAACAGTATGATTTAAAAAATGTATAAATTCTATTTGTCTTGCGGTTTCTACCAATAATGTCACTGAACTTTCAGAAGGAGATTCTAACTTCTGTTCACTTCATTGACTTCCATAGGTTTGTTGCAAGACTCTTATATTTTATCCTGAACATTAAGGAGAGATGACCTCACGCTGTAGTACTGTTGTAGTACTGCTGTAGTACTGCTGTAGTACTGCTGTAGTACTGTTGTAGTACTGCTGTAGTACTGTTGTAGTACTGCTGTAGTACTGCTGTAGTACTGCTGTAGTACTGTTGTAGTACTGCTGTAGTACTGCTGTAGTACTGCTGTAGTACTGTTGTAGTACTGCTGTAGTACTGTTGTAGTACTGTTGTAGTACTGCTGTAGTACTGCTGTAGTACTGTTGTAGTACTGCTGTAGTACTGCTGTAGTACTGCTGTAGTACTGTTGTAGTACTGCTGTAGTACTGCTGGAGTACTGCTGTAGTACTGCTGTAGTACTGCTGTAGTACTGTTGTAGTACTGCTGTAGTACTGTTGTAGTACTGCTGTAGTACTGTTGTAGTACTGCTGTAGTACTGTTGTAGTACTGCTGTAGTACTGCTGTAGCTGTAGTACTGCTGTAGTACTGCTGTAGTACTGCTGTAGTACTGCTGTAGTACTGCTGTAGCACTGCTGTAGTACTGCTGTAGTACTGCTGTAGTACTGTTGTAGTACTGCTGTAGTACTGCTGTAGTACTGCTGTAGTACTGTTGTAGTACTGTTGGAGTACTGCTGTAGTACTGCTGTAGTACTGCTGTAGTACTGCTGTAGTACTGCTGTAGTACTGTTGTAGTACTGCTGTAGTACTGCTGTAGTACTGCTGTAGTACTGCTGTAGTACTGCTGTAGTACTGCTGTAGTACTGTTGTAGTACTGCTGTAGTACTGCTGTAGTACTGCTGTAGTACTGTTGGAGTACTACTGTAGTACTGCTGTAGTACTGTTGGAGTACTGCTGTAGTACTGTTGTAGTACTGTTGTAGTACTGCTGTAGTACTGTTGTAGTACTGCTGTAGTACTGCTGTAGTACTGTTGTAGTACTGTTGTAGTACTGCTGTAGTACTGCTGTAGTACCTGAACTTTAATGTTCAGAACCTGAAACTCCAGTTAAAACTTCAGCTTGTTAAGAGAAACAACCTGAGGCTTTTAGATGCTCAGTTGAACATTGAGATTTTCACTACAAGACATCAAATGATTGTAAATAAATATCTCACAGTTGATGATGATTATCTTCACCATGGTTATGGAGAAGAAAGGCAGCGGCTCCAGAGGAACTTTGACCAGGACAGCAGTGATGATGAAGACAAACATGATGATGAAGAGGCTTCCCATCACACGCAGGCGCTGAGGAACGCTGACAGAACAAGGACAAATGAATCCAGCCTTGTTTATGAAGCAGGACTCATGTTGCACACGAGTAACCCTAACCACTAAACTGCTTAGATGTGAAGTATTGTGGAATAAAAAGATGCTTTAGGGTTCCTGTTGGTTCCTTCACTTGTTTTGGACCTGAAAGGATTCCTTCCTTTGTCCTGTTGTATAAAAAACGTTCATTTGATTTATACATATTGGTATGGTGATTGCTATCTGGCTTAATTTGATGTTCTCATGTAGAACAGCTTGTGTTGCTCTGGCAGCAGATTCTATTCAATCCAAATAGAAATGAAATATTGTAACTCATACTATCCACGGTTCTTGAAATAGATGCTGATGGCTGTTAGGGTACATTTCCTGTAGCGGTCTGTGTTACAGCGAGTGAAGAAGCTCTGACTGAAGATGCTCTGTTTTCTGTTTTTGAAGAGGACGGTCAGTTGAACAACTTTCTTGATTATATGAAAAATTCTTGTTTGTAATCGACATCTCCAGATTTTCCACAGTCAAAACCAGAACAGATGATGGAAATGGTGTTTGACCTTTGAACTTTATTCAAAGTGCTTTACTGTCAATTATTGCAATAATCTCCTGTACTTTGTTTTGATTGCAGATGATTTGATTGTTCCCTCAGCAGCTCTCTGTCCTCGGAGTAATCTGAGAGTCTGTAGCTCACAGCAGGTTCTCCTGCTGCCTCCTGGTTCGACCCCCAGTCTGATAGTGAGGCAGCCATTGATACGGATCAGCTAGATTAGCTTTATTCCATTAATTTATACAGTCAGGTGCAGTGTTGTATAGTAACAAAGTAAAAATACTTCACTACTTTACTTAAGTATATTTTGGAGTACTTCATACTTTCCTTGAGTAAGAAAATTTTTGAAAACTTTTACTTTTACTTCACTACATTTCCGAACTTAATTGCATACTTTTACTCCGATACATTTTCAATGTGTGGTTTAGTTACTCGTTATAAAAAAGCGAGAGAGAAACGCAAATGTTTTGATCCCATCTACTGATTGGCTGCAACAAAGCCTGCTTGCCTGGGCTTGTTCATCTCCACCAATAGGATGCACAGGTTTCGCTTCTCCCCACTACGTCATAAAGTCCAGCAAACAGTCTGATTGGTTGGCTTGTGCCGTTAAAATGTTCGTTTGTGCAGCTTTGGTTTCCGAGATATTAAAATGATTTTTTTAGGCCATCCAGAGTTCACCATCCCCGCATTTTGCTCCAAAACAAACCAAAGTGGGCTGGTTCGTTAATGCTCCGTTTGTGCAGGTTTGTGCCGTTAAAACAAACGCAGCAAGATTGTTTTCAATTTGGATTTCGGCTCTTCCGATATCCGGTGTGAGCGGCGCCTAACTCGAGGTTGATCCGATTCATGAACGCTAATCTCGGCCAGCCGTTCTCTAGGTCTCCTCTTCCTCAAGGTGTCGGAGTTTCACTCAGGGAGAGTCAACAAATTTTACATCCAAACTCTCCTGAGAAACTAATGGAAATAGATGTCTTGCCTTGTGACCAACTGACACAAAATTCATTTTACTTACTCTTTAAGTAAGTAATGGATGGCCTAAAAAATAATTTTAATATCTCGGAAACCAAAGCTGCACAAACGAAAATTTTAACGGCACAAACGGAGCTCTAACCAATCAGATTATTTGCTGGATTATTTCAGTAGGTGGGTGTCAGCTTCACGGAGGTCTGTTTCGCTTCTCCCATTAAACACCAAGTTAACTAAAAGCTCTCCTCCCTCTTCAGATGCCAATAAGCTGCATTTCCCTCCCAATTCTACTTTTCTTTTGCATAATGACCAGTTGTTGCTCCTATAGTTTGTGAAGTAAAGTAATCCTAACGGCTTTTTCTTCATGTTGGTGCATTTTCAGTTCTGACTATTTATTTTTCTCATTTTCAGCACTGACCTTACTGAAAGGGAAAACTTAAGGCTTACAAAAACTTTATTTTCTGTCCTGCAGGGTTTACTAAGAAGCTGGTTCAGTTGTAAAGCAGGTTAAGTTAACCTAAAGCAGGTCAAGTTAATCTAAAGCAGGTCAAGTTAACCTAAAGCAGGTTAAGTTAACCTAAAGCAGGTCAAGTTAACCTAAAGCAGGTTAAGTTAACCTAGTGGTTTAGGTAAAGCTCCTAATTTTCTTAACTAAATGATGTTGCAGGTTGATCTATTAGCAGGTTTCATTTTGCCTGCACTTGTTTGTGTTCATTATTTTAAGTGTATTTAACAAATTTACCAAAATATAAAAAATGTCATTCAAACTGCATTTGCCTTGTTTTACTTTTTACTTGTACTTTTCACTACAGTACTTGAGTACATAAATTTTTACAGTAATTTTCATACTTAAGTACAAGACATTTCAGATACTTTAAGACTTTAACTCAAGTAACATTTCAATCAGTGACTTTTACTTTTACCAAAGTCATATTTTGGAGCGGTACCGATACTTTTACTTGACTCCGAGATTTCAGTACTTTATACAACACTGGTCAGGTGAGGCTGGATGATGGTGTTTCCGTGGTGATAAGCAGACTGCAGGGGGTCCTGCTTCCTCAGGTGTGCCAGCAGGAGTCTCTCCAGGACCTCCATGATGGGAGTTGTCATATGTGAAGAAGTTTTATTCGTATTAAATGATGATCCTTTATGTGTCATATAAATGTAATGTTTTTTGTATCACAGTCCAGGTGTTTTCTGTGCAGCTGGGAGACAAACTAATGAGACAAGACGTGTCGACTGAAGGAAGTTTCCAGGATTGCTGAACTTCCCCAGACGGTTATTTGGGAACTAGCTGTTTTTCCTGTGGCCTTCCCTGCATGGAGATGATGGAGTATTTAGTTTTCGCATCTCGTAGACATGATAGTGAATGAGCTACAAGGTTCTGTTTGTTTTCCTTTGTTTCTCTTGTTTGCTCTTAGAAGATTGAGTCTCCGCCTCGGTAGTAGAGAGATGAATAAAGTAACTCTGCACCTCTGAGTTGTTCAGAGCAGAATGATTGTTGCCTAATGCAGTGGATTCTTGCTCTCCGTCTGCAGATGCATTAAAGATTGTTTTACTCCCTGACTTTTGTCTGGACCTCAGTCTCTGAATTGTGCTCTTCACACATGGCAACAAGTCCGTAGTCGTTGGTGACTGATAGTGAGTTTCGTTTGCTGCTGCAACTGGAGCAACGTGAACGTCCAACTGAACATGAATGTGCCCACATGACTGAATCAAGCTAGCACACATCTCTGACCTTGAAACTGGTGTAGCACTACTGTAGTATTTTACTACTTTTTGTATTACTGGTGTAGTACCTGTGTAGTACTCACAGGGCATGCAGGAAGGATGTGAGGCAGGTGCACAGCAGCAGAGGCAACATAGCGCAGAGCGTCATCACATTGTTGAATTTGGACTCTAGAACACTTTGATGTTCACCTGTTGCTTCACTCTGATTGGCTGAAACCTCAGTGGGCAAAGGGTCCTTCAGACGATTCCTGAAGTACTGCAAGGACAATAAAACCTCTGTTCACGTACAAAACGTTTTGGTCAAAAGAAGACGGTCAGTAGGAAAATAAGTGAATTTGGATTCAGTGACAGAATGTTTCCTGGGCTTGTGAACCCAGATCATAAATGGCCTGAACTTAAATTGCTATTTTCCAGCCATACTGACTTCTCAGAGCACTTTACACTAGAGCCACATTCAGGTATTCACACTCACAAACCCACACATCAGCAGGCAACTTGGGGTAAAGCAACAGGAAGTCTTGACCCTCTGCATCTTTCCCAGCCTGACCTTTTAGGGATGACAAAAAGCTGCTCACACAACAGCTCATTTGGTAGCACTCACCTAACCCAACCCAACCCTAACCCAACCTAACCCAACCCCTTTCCACTTTAAATGGAAAGCTAAATACACTGAGCATACTAACCTCTCAAACCACATTTGCCCAATCCCACTCACACTCATGTATCGATGGGCAGATTGAAAGGCGACTTGGGGTTAAGTGTCTTGCTAAAGGGCACATCGACATGTGCCAGGAAGATGTTGGCATCAGGCTCTCAGCTTGATTCCAACATCCTTTCTACTCAGCCAGTCTCTCCTGAGTCTGAATTTGGTGCTGCATCCTCCGCATTTGTAGGGCGATACATCGTAGCATGGCTGCTACGATGCTGCACTGACCCAGCATCGTAGCATGGCTGCTACGATGCTGCACTGACCCAGCATCGTAGCATGGCTGCTACGATGCTGCACTGACCCAGCATCGTAGCATGGTTGCTACGATGCTGGGTCAGTGCAGCATCTGCTCTCCAGCTCGTTGCTCAGCTGGTCACTCCAGTGCCTGATCGCCAAGCCAGTGCTGCAGGAGGCGATCTGTGAGTCTGGTCTGAGCTGTCTTTTAATAAATATCTTTTAATAAATATCTGAGTTTTCTGCTCTGTCCTGTCGTGGCTGATTTTCCAGGTCCCTCTAGTCAATCATTAGTTATATTCTCTCACATCCGTTGACATTTATTCAGAACCCAGGCACAATTTCTCAGGTTCGTAACAACAATGTTTCTGGTTTCGCTAATGTCAGAACAAGTTTGTTCAGAGAAACAGGAGGTGTGGAGAAAACGCAGATGATGTCTCACAGTGGTAGCAGTCATGAAGAAGTTCCAGGGCAGCAGTGTTCCCAGACCAAGCATGAAGAAGATCACCCACACGGCCAAATATCTGCAAGAAATAAAATGGAATGATTTAATCAACGGCCGTCAGAGAGAGCTCAACAAGGTCCGCTACATCATTGAAAGTTAAACTTGATTTATCCTGAGTTTCCCTAGTTAATCAAGTCAGGTCATGTAACATTTCGGCAATAGTTTTTCTCTTAATTATAGAAACATTCACATTTTTTGCAAATCTTTGCTAAGTATTGATAATGACATTGTTCATGTTACAGCATCTTACTTAAAGAAGTCTAAATAAAGTCATTCTCTGGGTTACTTGTCTTTGGGTGTGCTGGTCGCCATGGTCACAGAGAAACCAACTGTCTGAAGAACGGAGCTGCACTGCGGTCCAGAGGGAAGCTGAAGGATTGGGCTTGAGCAAAATGAGGAGGATGAGAACAACCGCCGTTTGTTTCTTGAGCTGGAATAAAATATAAAATAAAGATCAACCAGAAGGGGATAACTAGATGTTTAGTCTGTATATTCATCTTTTCTATTTTTAACTCAGACTTTCTCCTAAAAGGTTTTAGTTTGGAATAAAGACGTTCCCTTTTTCCTGCTGAGTAATAGGGTTGATTTTAATCGACCAAGCAGGTTCATTGTTGATTCATTCAGGTTACATTTAAAAGCTCTGTGGGCCCTGAATGCATCCAAATTCCCCAAATTCCCAGTGAGGGTCGGGATGATAGAGCCATGTAGCACAGCTGCTAACCTGCTGTATCCTGCTGCTTGTTGTCATACTTTCTCTGACCTTCAACCCCTCATTACAGAAATTCTTCATTTGGTTCTTCTGGCTTTATCCTGCAATAAATCCTATTTTTTCTCTCCTTTCCTTCATTTCCTTTCCCTGCATTTTGAGGAATTCAACCCAATCCTCTTTCTTCCTATCTTTTCATTTTCCAGTTGGGAGGGGCTCCCTGTGTCTCCACTTTGTTATTCCAGCTGGAAACTAGACACCAGGATGACCTCTGACCTGAACATTCAGACACATATAAAGACAGTTACAAAGTCGGCCTTCTATCAGCTGAAGAACATTTCCAGACTGACTCTTAATAGTTATGTAACCAGGCGGTTTATTAGTATTCAAATGGTGTTTATGTAAAACACACCTGTGCCCCGTTTCCCCACCTTCACTTCCAGTTTGCAGCAATGCCTTGCTCATAGTGTATAAAAGCACCGGCAAGCGATGGATTCTGCAAGGCGTCAGCTGTTAGGCTGTTGGAGGTGTGAGTCTCCGTGGTAACCCCAACAAGGTCTGGCTAATGAGGTAAATGAGTTTTTCATTAGTTACCGATTACTGGCTGTTTTCTACATCTGTGATGCTGTTCTAGGTTTTTCTAGTCTGACTTGTATTTTTCACTCAAGTCAAATTTTATGGCTTACTTTAAAAAACACGTTACTGTAAACTGGCAAAACTGAAGATGCACTTGCATAAACAGGCTGTTCCTCTCATCCAATAGGAGCTTCTTGTTCCCTTGATAAAGAAACATGAACAAAGCTACTTTAATTTTGAGTGGCAGCTTCACTGATAAAAAAAATACTTCAGCTTTTCTCAAAAGCATCTTCAAATTACCACACACATACAGGTAAAAATATTTTCTAAATGACATTGTCATGTTCTGTGTTTTTCTGCTGTGTTTATTTGAGTTTTATGTGTCCTGAGTCTCCTCGTTGTCCTGTCTTCCCCTTGATTGTTCCCAGGTGTGTCTTGTTCCCTTGATTGCCCTCAGTGTATTTAGTTCCTCCTGTGTCTTTGTTCCTTGTCCTATTTTGTCTCTGTCCTATTTTGTCTCTGTCCTATTTTGTCTCTGTCCTACGTTGTCTTTGTCTTTTGAGCCGCCTGTGAGACCCGTTGCTACCGGTGTGAGCCCTGGCTGCGGACTTGTTTGTTTGACTGTGTTTTTGGACTTTTTTGCATTAAATCTTCATTTTTCACTTTACCTGGCCTCCAGCGTCTGCCTCACCTCCACCTCATCACCACTTCATGACAGACATTCACACCAGTCCTTTATGCCATTGCTAACACAACAGGACTATTTTATGCTGATCAATATTTTCATTGTCATGCGTTTTGGAAGGAAATAGAACCATCTACCCAATGAAACTTGATTAAATACCTGGGTCTGTGGCAACATTTGGGGTCATCTCACCTAAAACTAGTTTTTCTAGCATTTTGAAGGCAGAAGCTTAGATTAGTTTTGTTTTCATGGAAATGTTATTGTAAAATGCTAGGATAAGTTTCCATCCAAAATATGTTTGTAATTCTAATCAATTGGTGTCAAATGTGAGGATTTGGTTTTCTGTGTGTTCACTAGTCCCTGTTTTTTCACGTCTAACCCTTGATTGTTT
This sequence comes from Poeciliopsis gracilis, assembly GCA_911649635.1. Lineage (NCBI taxonomy): Eukaryota > Metazoa > Chordata > Actinopteri > Cyprinodontiformes > Poeciliidae > Poeciliopsis > Poeciliopsis gracilis. The sequence goes on from CAJVRI010001312.1 coordinate 38,847, forward strand.
CCAGCTATCCCTCCGGTTCCCTGATTACTCTCCGTGTTTTTGGGTTTTGTGGCGTTTGCCGGCGCTACCAGCATCTGAGTCCCTTTTTTTTGTTTAAAACTAAAATTTAAACAAAACTTAGTTTTAACACTTATTTCTCTTAAGGATTGACAATCCAATATCCTCATATTCCTGCTCAGCCGAGGAAAATCTAAGTTAAAGTTAGAGACTCAACAGGAAGTAGAAGTGTAATTCTACTTCCTGTTTTTCTCGCCTCTTTTGGGAGATGCTGAGTCGCTGTGAAAGTCGGTTGGTGAGTCGGGGGCAAACATTTGCAACGAACAGGAAAGGCAGTCTGATCCTTCTGATCCGGAAGGATCTGTTCTCAGCTTCACAGCTATGAGAACAGATTGAGACCTGAGAACGAGCATTTGGGGGAGCAAAGGGGCTACTTCCTATTTTCAGTCCGACATTTTTACTGTTGTATATTTCCACACATTCCACTGTTTTCAGTTGGTTCCTGTGTTTATCAGGAAAGATAATTCAGTCTTGTGAAATTACTTGAAAAGACAGAAATAACCATCTCAAGCCTCATATTGTTTCATGTAGTCTGCAGACCTGCTCTGAATTTCCCATGTCCCTCAATGCACCATTTGATCTCACAGATATTGGCAATGAAAATTCTGTCAGAGGTTTCGTGGCCCAACTCAGAGAAAGTTCTTCACCCAGACAATCAAAATCGAAACAAATGTAACACATTAGAGTATGTTTCCTGCCATGATTAGCAGCTATCAGATGATTGAACAGAAACCAGGTTCAGGTTTTACCTTCAGTGTTTGACAGCAGCCATGCAGTCGTTATCACAACAGATATTGTTGATCGTTCTGCGCAACCTTCCCTGTCTGTACAGCTTCTTGTGAAATCCTTCGTCCTCTGCTACCTTCCTGTCTCAGAGATCTTCCTCATGGTGTGGTGCCGTCTCAGCAGAATCACTTCTTCCTCTGCAGTGGCCTTTAACCTTCATATCAGCCTGTTCTCTGGACTTTGGTTCTGTGTAAATAACAGATAACAGAACATCGTCAACCTGTGGAAGTCCTACAGCTTGTTAATGAGGATTCAATTCGTTGTACAAGGTAGTTTTAATGTCCAAACAGAAAATCCCCTCAGATTTACACGAGGATTCGAGTTATTCAGTGTTCAGCCCAGCAGGGTTCACCCAGTCACCGTTAGCAACAGCCGCTTCTAACGTCACATAAATCTGGTCAACTTAAAGTCATTTGTTCAAAAACTCTTAAAACATTCATGCATTGTAATTCTGAAAATAAGTTCATAAGTTCATTATTCAGGCATGAAGCAGGAAATCTTTCAAAATAAGACATAGTGAGTAGCGTGAGTTCAGGAGAGTAAAGGATGCCTGGCATCTTCTCATTGTGAGGGATTTTCCCTCCCTAACAGGTGACGTGTTTGTGCTTCTATATTCCAATTTATTTATTAAGTGTATTTTGTTTGGAGGAAGCAATTTGGTGTTTTGCTTTAATCATTTTTCTTCTCTTTGAGGTCACCTGGTCAGGTGTTGCCATGGAAGCGTGCCCATGAGCAATGCTGACAAGGATTGCTCATGGGCATTCTGAGGTCGTCAGTCAACCTCAGAATCTAGAGTTTGAGAGGGAAGGGAGATGTTTTTGGATTTAATTTGGGGCCCAGATTGTTTTGTTTTAGTTTTCAAGTTGTTAGTTGAAATGTAAATTTCTTTTTAGGAATATAGTTTAGTACAAATGTTTTTTCTACTTGTAATTAGTTTAGGAGAAGCCAATGCTTTAAAAGGCAGCTGTTTTAGATCAGAGGGAGATTCTCATGAACATGATATGCTGTAACCTGGAAGGAAATGTTTGAAAATAAGATAAAACAAATGAGAGCCATTCAGCTGCTGGACTTTGTCTGATTCTTTGTTCGCAACCGTACACCCATCATGTTAACGAAGAAATGCAGAGTGGCTTCCTCAAAGTCTACTGGCTGTCATTAAGATTGAAAGCTCTGCATCGCCGAGACAAACGATCATTTCATCTGTGAGGATTTTCTTTTTTTCTGTGTTTTGTTCCTTGTTTCCCCTCATTTTCTCCTTTTGTATTTAAACCCACCGTGTTTCTTGTTCTTTCTCTTCTTCTCTAGTCGTCACTTGTTTGTGCTTCCAGTATTGATCCATTAGCCTTCCGCTCATCTGTGCTGCCTGGATTATTATACTTGTTAATCCTTAAATCACCATTTTCTGGGTTCACTGCGTCTTCCTCACCACCTTCATCCACATAATGATATAATCATGACATTATGTGGATGAAAAGCAGCAAATAACCCTCCCCTCAATAATCTATCATCAATAAACTCTCTCACCATTGATATAATATCTAAATATATCAATTTACTTCATGTATTATAACAGGTTATATCAAAAATGGTTTATTTTTTTCTATATATATATTTACTTCCTTCCAGGCTTGGATTATACCTTCCTTGTTTCATTTTGCAGGTTTTCTCTCGTCTGGTTAAGTTGAGGTTCTGATTTTCCTCCTGCACTGGGTTCAATGTAAAACTTTGCTTTATAACTCTGTTACTAACATTTGTAAGAATATTTCTGTGCCCTGCTTTCCCAGAAAGTCTTGTTGTCACCAATGTTTTCATTCCTTCCCAAATGTTTATTGATACTCATACAGTTCATTACAGCACCAACTTTCAGAATAAAATACATTTTTTAAGTTAAATTAGACTTTAAAAAGTGTGACATGTACAAAGTTTTTATTTGTGTAAAGGTTGTGCAGGACCAGACTGACTCCCTGCAAAGCTTGGAGTCGTCCTGTTCTTCCAAATCACAGAGGATCCTCAGCCAGAGATCCAGTCCGCCGCCGCTCATCGCCGCCGCTCATCGCCGCCGCTCATCGCCGCCGCTCATCGCCGCCGCTCATCGCCGCCGCTCATCGCCTCGGTTTGTGGCGCGCTGGTTCCTTCGTCCAAAGGGGCGCAGAGTCGATGCTTTGTGCTTGTTGCGCTACCTGCAGCTGCTGTTATTCACATCACAGCCACAGGGACCTGCATGTGTTTCCTTCTCAGCAGGTTTCTGGACTTCCTTTGGCATCTTTGTTGGATGAACCTCCACAAAGTTCCTCTCCACCTCCGATCATGGCTTGTTGTATTTCATCGCATCAGAGCACTATTTGTCTTCAAAAGTGGCCAAAATAAAAGGAACCTTTTATAGTTCATGTGTGCATTAATGGTTTTTATGATGGCATTCATCCAAATTTAAAGTTTGTTACAGATTTTATCAATTCCTGATTATGGTCTACTTTATCTTATCACTTTATATTTATGTATTTTATATGTGAAGCACATTGAAACTGCATTGTTGCTGAAATGTGCTTCACAAAGAAACTTGACTGAAATGAAGCCAGCAAGAAGAAAAAAATCTGACATCTGGGAATACTTTGAAATGATAAAATTTATAAAAAAAATAATGAACTCCTTCACCTCCAAAATGATCACCTTCAAATTTCCACTATTTATTTGTTCTGCAAATATATTTCAGGCTTGCACAGCAGAAACAAACTTAAAGCTGTTGGAAAAGTAAAATTTTGGCCTGATTAGTAAAAATAAAGAGATCAGATCAGAGCCAACTGCACTTCCAATCCACTGAAACACCAAATGTCTTTATTTTCCAATCAGTCGGTGACAAAAGAAAACAGCTGCTGACGGGCTACATAAATCTGGATTTGCTGCAAACTGTCATGTAACACATGACCAACCCTTTATCCTTTCTTGTTTTATTTTAAACACATCCACATAATACTGATAGTCACTCAATAATGATGTGTAAAAGGTTGTGGAAATTTTCAACCCTATTCAATCCCACCCAGAACTGAAGCCCCTCCAGTTTGTCAGAATTTTCCATACACAGAAAATCAAGAAAAAATCAACACATGCTTGAACTTTTGCAAGCTAAGATATTATTGTGAGTTTCCAACCCTAACCCTATTCAAATGTTTGACACAAATTGTCAAAAGCTTTGGGTTTAAGTCAATGCTAACTCTCACCTGCAGGTGGTAGTATTGATTTCTTCCATACTGCTGCTTCAGCCTAACTTGATGTAACATTATAGACTCTAATCAAAATTATGCATAAAAAGGAGCTATTTAGGTTCTTCAAATCAAATCAAATGTTATGTTTATATGACCTTTCAGCAACATCTTTGCATGAAGAAGATTCTTCAGATTTTTGCTCCTGCAGAAAGAAGAGCCTCCTCTCTTTCAGCTAGTGCCAGATTAACATAAGCAGGTGAGTAAGTGTTCATGAAATGAACTGCCACAGATTCATCTCCCTATTTGGATTCACAATATTACTTTAAGCATCTCCTTAAGAAGGACATAAAGCACCCCCTGCTGGACAAAGCTGCACACAGCACCCTACTGTTTTTTCCAGAAATCAGTCACTCTCTTTCTGTTCTATTTGTATGATTTGAATGGTTTGTAACATTTGATCATTTTCGGCATTAAAGCCTGTTTTATACTTAACCAAATCTCATTATTTCTCAATCAAATGATGCTGATTTGTGCTGGTCAGGTCCTGAAACTGTTAAATGGTCCTGAGTGGTGCACAGAAGGGAAAATCAGTGAAATACAAAAAGGTCTCATTTCACCAAACATGATCCAAAAACTCCCCTCCATTTTTCTGCAGGTCCCCACCATATTTGTTGCTCCTAGCCCAGTCCTTTCATGTAGCTGCAATAGATTGTCATTCATTTTTCAATCTAGTCAAAGTCTGGCTGGGATGTAACCCTATCCTCAGTGGCCTCTTCCCTCAATTAAACCAGATTTGAAAACATTTTTATGTTTTTTGAGCTCCAATTTTTTTAATAAATCAGCTCAGTTTTAAAAAGTCATTTGAGTTTCTGTTGGATCAAGTTTAGCCTTGATGCTGCTCTCCTGGTGAGCAGAGCATTCTGATACTTCAACCATGTTTTGTTTTATTTTGGTTTACTTTTCTTCAAACTGTGTTTTCAAGACAGAAATCACAGCTCAGCTTCTAACTTCATCGCTGAGATCCTGCTAGGGGGCAGAAATATCTATTAATTGCAGGAGAGGCCGGGGTCCTGGTTCTATGTTACCCAGGGCTCTGGTTCTGTTCCTGGGTAGAGCGGTTCGCCCCGGGGGGCCTGGTTCTATGAGAGGCCGGGGTCCTGGTTCCCTCTATCCCAGGGCTCTGGTTCTATTTCTGGGGTTGAATTAAAACCATTTTCACATTTCCTGGATGTCATACATACATGCTCCATGCCTGGTTGTAGGAGAGGCTGGGCTCCTGGTTCTACGTTACCCAGGGCTCTGGTTCTGTTCCTGGGTAGAGCGGTTCGCCCGGGGGGCCTGGTTCTATGAGAGGCCGGGGTCCTGGTTCTCTCTATCCCAGGGCTCTGGTTCTGTTCCTGGGGTTGAATTAAAACCATTTTCACATTTCCTGGATGTCATACACACATGCTCCATGCCTGGTTGTAGGAGAGGCTGGGCTCCTGGTCCTCGTCAGCCCAGGGCTCTGGTCAGCGCTTATGCCGCCTGTCGGTGCTTGTCTCCGGCCTGCGAAGGCTCTGTTGCACCGGTCACTTTGGAGCTCCATAAAAATCTTTAAAAGCGGACTTTCCCCGGGAAAACCATATACCTCCGGAAAGCTCTGAGCTCGGGGAACACGATGGCGGCGTCCGTTGCTCCCTAGCCCGCTCGGAGCATGCACGGGAGACGGCGGAAGTCGCGCCCTGGAAAACTCCCGAAAAAGGGTCAAAAAGCCGTAAATCCGGGGAAAAGGCACCGCAGGACGATGGCCCGTCTTCCGGTGAACCGCCCTGTGCTGTCGAACCGTTTCTAGCACGTTCACAGGAGCCGGGATAAATTGTCAAAGCCGCTTTTGGCCTCCAAAACGATGCCCCCCCTTGACACCCGGTCCGGACGGGAAAACAGAACTTCGAGCCCACACAGAGGAGAACACCGCCGGCGGGATTTCAGGAGACAGTCACCCAAGTGGACTTTGCGCGAAAAACGTCCGACTTTTAGGCCACGGGCCCCTCCGGGGCCCTTCCCAGACGTCAGAGAAGCCTCTTTCGAAGGCTTTTCGTGGGCTTTTAAGTCATTTTTGGCCGTTTTTCTCA
>CAJVRI010001312.1:52500-55000 GCA_911649635.1 Poeciliopsis gracilis
TCGCTATCCGACACGGCGGGGTTACTGCCTTGTACGAGTGCGGCAGGTGCGGGAGGTCTAGCATCAACAGGGCACTCCATCTCTTGTCATGTTCCCAGGGGGGGGGGCGGGGAGGGGGGGGAACCGGGCTTGCGAGCTCTGCGATGCCAGGTTCCCCACGCCTGTTGGTGTCTCCCAGCACAAGCGGCACGCCCACGCGGCGGCGTGGAACGAGACAAGACTGGCAAGGAGGAAGGTGCCAGCGGGGGAGATCAGGGCAACGAAGCTCTGGAGTGTTGGAGAAGTGCAGACGCTCATCCGGCTCATCCGGGAGCACGGAGATTCGGTTGCCACGTACCAGCTCATAGCGGTTGAGTTGGGAAATGGCAAGACGGCCGAACAAGTGAGGAGTAAGAGGAGGAACCTGACAATCGATACGGCAGGCGATAGCTCACATGTAGCGGAGGAGGGCAGTGCTACGGCGGCTGACCCTGAGCCTCTGGCTGTGCAGTCTTCGGCACCGTCGCCCCAGGTCCTGTCATCGGACAGGATCAGGGAAGCGTTGGCTACTTGGGGCGGCAGAGAAGGTGGCGAAGAGGTGAGGGCTATCGCTGAATTTGTTAGGGACGCAGATCAGAACCCTTTTCTGGTCGAATCCTCAGCGTCAGAAATCATCTCGAGGCTGGGTGGGAGAGTGGAACGGCCTGGTAGGGCCCGTCCTCCCGTTCGTGAACAGAACCAAGCGAGGGGTTGGGCAAGGCGTCTTGCCCAACGCAGGCGTGCGTACCGAGAGTGCCAGTTCTGGTACTCGAGGGACCAGGCCAGGCTCGCGGCACGGATCCTCGATGGTGCCGGGAGCCAGGAATGCGCCATACCGGCAGACCAGATCTACGAAGCGTTTCGTGAGAGATGGGAAGTCGGTGGGCAGTTCCACGGGCTTGGGGAGTTCCGAACGGACCTAGTCTCCGATAACCAGGAGTTCTACAACCCCATTCTGGCTGCAGAGGTGATGGAAAACCTAAACAAAATGGAGAACGGCACGGCCCCTGGCCCAGATAGGATCAGCAAAAAGGGTTTGCTGAACTGGGACCCCAGGGGTGTGCAACTGGCGCGGCTGTTCACGACGTGGTTGATCCGTGGAGCCATTCCCCGGGCCTTCAAGGAATGCAGGACGACATTGCTACCGAAGTCCACCGATCCCGGTGAGCTGCTGGACGCCAACGGGTGGCGCCCAGTGACCATCGGGTCGATGGTGCTTCGGCTGTTTTCGAGGATTCTTACCATGAGGATGGCGCGTGCGTGTCCTCTGAATCCTCGGCAGAGGGGTTTCTTGGCCTCCTCGAGTGGTTGCGCGGAGAACCTGCTGATTTTAGGCGAAATCATCAGGCGCTCGAGGATGGACGGGAGCCCTCTAGCAGTCGTGTTTGTTGACTTTGCTAAGGCCTTTGACTCCATAGCCCATGAGCACATCCTATGTGCTCTGGGTGAGCGCCGGGTTGACCCGCACGTTATTGAGTTAATCCGTAACTCATATGTGGACTGCGTGACCAGGGTGAACTGCGTGAACGGCCCCACGCAGAAGATTCACATGAACCTGGGGGTTAAGCAGGGTGACCCCATGTCACCACTGCTTTTCAACCTGGCTATGGATCCCCTTATCCATAGACTCGAACAGGCCAGATTCGGGCTACGATGGGGAGATCATTCGATCTCCACGTTGGCATTCGCCGACGATTTGGTTTTGGTGGCAGGGTCGGTGGAGGCAATGAATGGGAGCCTCAGGATCTTGGAGGAGTTCTGCCAACTGACGGGGCTGAGGGTTCAGCCCAAGAAGTGTCACGGGTTCTACATGGACAAGGGCGTGGTTAACGGCTGTGAAGCCTGGAGGATCAGTGGAACCCCTATCCACATGATTCCGCCAGGGGAATCAGTTCGTTATTTAGGTGTCCAGGTAGGCCCGGGGCAAGGCATTACGACGCCGGATCTTTTCCCATCGGTGAGCTTGTGGGCGGCTCGGATCTCGGAGGCTCCCCTCAAGCCCTCGCAGAAGGTACGGTTGCTGAACTCATTTGCTCTCCCTCGACTTATGTACCAGGCTGATCTAGGCGGAGTGCCACCAACCAAACTAGCCCGAATTGATGGGTTAGTCCGGAAAGTCGTGAAGCAGTGGTTGCATCTGCCCCCGTCGGCGGGCAATGGGCTATTGTATTCACGTGTTCGGGATGGTGGCCTGGGTATCCTGAGACTTGAAAGACTAATACCGTCAATACAGGTTAAGCGCCTGTATCGGATGTCCAAGTCAACCGACTTTTGGACGCGTACCCTAACGACGCATGCCGTGTCGCAATCTCACTGGGAGAAGTTGTGGATCAAGGCGGGCGGAGATGCAGATAGCGTGCCTGTAATGGGCAATGGGGAAGCTAATCTGCCCGATGCAGGGAGTCCGCCAGTCTACCCCGACTGGCGGCGTGGTGAGAATCTCGCATGGGCGAGCCTGGAGGTCCAGGGTGTGGGTGTAGAC
>CAJVRI010001313.1:0-15311 GCA_911649635.1 Poeciliopsis gracilis
CCTCCCCAGCCACTTCCTCCAGCTCCTCAGGGGGAATCGAGGCGTTCCCAAGCCAGCCGAGAGACGTAGTCCCTCCAGCGTGTCCTGGGTCTTCCCGGGGCCTCCTCCCGGTGGGGCGTGCCCGAAACACCTCACCAGGGGAGGCGTCAGGAGGCATCCTGACCAGATGCCCGAGCCACCTCAACTGGCTCCTCTCGATGTGGAGGAGCAGCGGCTCTACTCTGAGTCCCTCCCGGATGACCCGAGCTTCTCACCCTATCTCTAAGGAGAGCCCAGCCACCCTACGGAGAAAACTCATTTCGGCCGCTTGTATTCGCGATCTCGTTCTTTCGGTCATTACCCAAAGCTCATGACCATAGATGAGGAGTAGGAACGTAGATCGACCGGTAAATTGAAAGCTTCGCTTTTTGACTCAGCTCTCTCTTCACCACGACGGACCGGTACAGCGCCCGTTTCGACGGCGGGACGCTGCACCAATCCGCCTGTCGATCTCACGCTCCCTTCTTCCCTCATTCGTGAACAAGATCCCGAGATACTTGAACTCCTCCACTTGGGGCAGGACATCTCCCTCGACCCGGAGAAGGCACTCTACCCTTTTCCGACTCAAGACCATGGTCTCAGACTTGGAAGCACTGATCCTCATCCCGGCCGCTTCACACTCGGCTGCGAACCGCTCCAGCGAGAGCTGCAGATCACGTCCCGATGAAGCCAATAGGACCACATCATCCGCAAAAAGCAGAGATGCAATCCTAAGGCCACCAAAACGGATCCCCTCAACACCCTGGCTGCGCCTAGAAATTCTGTCCATAAAAGTAATGAACAGAATCGGTGACAAAGGGCAGCCCTGGCGGAGTCCAACCCTCACTGGGAACGCGAGCCCGACTTATTGCCGGCAATGCGGACCAGACTCTGACACCGGTCATACAGGGACCTGACAGCCCGTATCAAAGGGCCCGGTACCCCATACTCCCGGAGAAACCCCACAGGGCACCCCGAGGGACACGGTCGAACGCCTTCTCCAAGTCCACAAAGCACATGTAGACCGGTTGGGCGAACTCCCATGCACCCTCCAGGACCCTGCTGAGGGTGTAGAGCTGGTCCAGTGTTCCACGACCAGGACGAAAACCACACTGCTCTTCCAAAATCCGAGGTTCGACTATCCGACGGACCCTCCTCTCCAGTACCCCCGAATAGACCTTGCCAGGGAAGGCTTAAGAGTGTGATTCCCTCTATAATTGGAGCACACCCTCCGATCCCCCCCTTTTTTTAAACAGGGGGACCACCACCCCCAGTCTGCCAATCCAGGGGAACTGCCCCCCGATGTCCATGCGATACTGCAGAGTCGCGTTAACCAACACAACCCTACAACATCCAGAGCCTTGAGATACTCCGGGCGAATCTCATCCACCCCCGGGGCCCGGCCACCGAGGAGCTTTTTAACTACCTCGGCGACCTTGTCCCCAGAGATTGGAGAGCCCAACCCAAAGTCCTCAGGCTCAGCTTCCTCAATGGAAGGCATGTTGGTGGGATTGAGGAGGTCTTCGAAGTACTCCGCCCACCGACCCACAACGTCCCGAGTCGAAGTCAGCAGCACACCACCCCTACTGTAAACAGTGTTGATGCTACACTGCTTCCCCCTCCTGAGAGGGAACTATTTTCACTAATAGTGATAACACTAATAAGCTATAAATACCTGAAGGGAATACATGAGGCTGAAGCAACTATGGATCTTTGCGTGAAAGACGGTTAAACACAAGACACAGGGGTCAAGAAAACTACAACCAAAGACAAGAGAATATAAAAGAGTGACAATGTATGACTTTTAAGTTAACTAGAATCATTAAAAGGGACTGAACTAGAGTAAAACAGGAACATGGCTGAGTTAATCAAATAATGAGACTAAGAAACATAAAATAATAATAAAACTATGATTGATAAAGACCTGTGCAGAACATTTGACAACTCATCCCTAGACTCAAGTAAACAATCATATTCAATAAATCAGAACATACAGTAGGTTCAAATATGTCTTATCGGTCATATTAAAATGATCTTTTAAAAACAACAACCTTTAAGCAGGTTTTGAAAATACTTTTTGATAGGTATTTTCTCAAACCACATAAAAAAGAACCACAGATAACGAGCTTTTGAAAAAGAGAAGACACAGCAACCTGCTTCTACAAGCAGCTCACCGTGTGGACTGACGCTCTGCTGCAGAGCTTGTCTGTCATGATGGCGGGTTTTATTTCCAGCCCATATGCAGAACACAATACGCAGAGAAATCCAGGTGGTGTATAAATATTTACAAGGTTTATTTACAGCAGTGAAAGAAATGACAGGGGTTCGGGTCCGGTCCCAGGAGCGTCTCGGGAGGGGAGCGATCGGAAACTAAGTAAACAGAAGTGGTGGTGAGTTCAGGGACGGTCGGAAACAAGGTGTGAGTGTAAACAGGAACAGTCTTACTTGCGGGGAGGACAACTGAAGCGTGGAGGAGATTCACTGCAGGGTAGCGGCAGGGGTGTGTATGTGTGCTGGAGGGCGGACAGGTAGGCTCGGGGTCCACGGTGGAAACGCGGAGCAGGATGAGGAGCGAGGCACGAGGAGCGAGGAGCAGCCAGCCAAGGAATCCGAGGGGAGCTTGTTGTTACACAGAGAAGGTGAGTCGGGAAACTCAGCACATGGGAAAATCCTTCCACTGCATCGGGTGAAAGACCGATACGGGAAGACACTCAGGCGCCGGAGAACTGGCAGACTGCTCCTAAGAACGCCGCTCCAGATGAGCTCAACTCGCAACCGGTGTGCTCGCTGACGTCATCCAGCCCACCGTCCAGAAGGCGCCCTCTGGTGGAAGAGAAGAAGCACAACCACCCAAACAAAGCCCACGGCGAAAAAACACTAAGAACACCCCCCAAGACCCTGACAGTACCCCCCTAACGGTTGCCTCTTGGCAACCCAGACGAGGTAGAAGGGAGCGAAGCCCGGTAATCAGAAATAAGGGACGGGTCCAGAATGTAAGACCCCGGGACCCAGGAACGCTCCTCAGGGCCGTAGCCCTCCCAATCTACGAGATACTGCCACCCCCTTCCGCGACGACGGGAATCCACGATCCTCCGAACCGTGTAAGCCGGATGGCCATCGATCTCACGGGGAGGCGGAGGGACCTCGGATGGAGGGCAGAGCGTGCTGGTCTGAACGGGTTTGATCTGGGAGACATGGAAGGTGGGATGGATGCGGAAAGAGGCGGGGAGACGGAGGCGGACTGCAGACGGGTTAATGATAGTCTCAATTTCAAAAGGGCCGATGTAACGGGGTGAAAGCTTCCTGGAAATGGATTTTAAGGGGATATCGTGGGAGGACAGCCATACCTGTTGACCAGGTGTGTAAGTCGGAGCGGGGCGCCGCTTACGGTCAGCCTGCCGTTTTATCTGTGCAGCGGTGAGGTGGAGATTATGAATAGTGGAACTCCAAACCTTATGACAACGGCGGATGTGGTGACGGACAGAAGGGACAGAGATGGAATCTTCATCAGAGGGTAGCAGCGGAGGTTGGTAGCCCAGGGATGCCTCGAACGGGGACAAACCTGTGGCAGAGGAGACATGAATGTTGTGAGCGTACTCTACCCATGGTAGAAACAGGGACCAGTCGGAAGGGTTGGAGGAAGAAAAACACCGGTGGGTGGCCTCGAGATCTTGGTTCAGCCGTTCGGTTTGTCCGTTCGACTGTGGGTGAAAACCAGATGTGAGTGATGTTTTGGCGTTCAAAGCAGAGCAAAACTCTCGCCAAACCTGGGAAGTGAACTGAGGCCCCCTGTCCGAGAGAATGTCCGCGGGAATGCCATGAAGCCGGAAAACGTGTTTTACTAAGAGCTGAGCCGTTTGCAGAGCAGAGGGAAGTTTGCGAAGCGGGACGAAATGGCAGGCTTTGGAAAACCTGTCGACTATAGAGAGAATGGTAGTCATGCCCTTAGAGGGTGGCAAACCCGTGACAAAGTCTATGGCTATATGAGACCAGGGTCGCTGCGGAGTGGGAAGTGGTTGCAGGAGACCTGAAGGGAGTTGATGGGAGGAATTATTCCTGGAGCAAATGGAACAGGCCCGGACATACTCTCGGACGTCTTTGTGGACTGATGGCCACCAGAACCGTCTGTTGACCAGGGCAATCGTCCGGCTGACTCCGGGATGACCAGAGAATCGGGAGGCGTGGATCCACTGGAGGAACTGGGGACGCACGGAGGTAGGGACGAATATCTTGTTAGCCGGACAGGACTCTGGAGTGGGTTCGGAGTGTTGAGCTTGCGTGATTATTTCCTCGATCTCCCAAGTCAGAGCTCCCACTGTGCAACTGGGTGGGAGAATGGGAAGCAGGAAGGTTGTCGGAGTCGTCGGGAGAGTAAAGCCGGGACAGTGCATCTGGCTTAATGTTTCTGGAGCCGGGACGATAGGAAATAGACAGATTGAATCAGGAAAAGAATAGTGACCACCGTGACTGACGAGGGTTCAACCTTTTGGCAGACTGCAGGTAGGCGAGGTTCCTGTGATCGGTCCAAACCAGCACCGGGTGTTCTGCGCCCTCCAGCCAATGTCTCCACTCCTCCAAGGCTAGTTTTGATGGCTAGCAGTTCTCGGTCCCCCCACGTCGTAGTTCCTTTCTGATGGGGACAACCTGCGTGAGAAGAAGGCACACGGATGAGTTTTATTGTCAACTGTGGAAACTTGGGACAGCACAGCTCCGACTCCCATGTCAGAGGCGTCCACCTCTACGATGAATTGACGAGACGGATCTGGCTGAATGAGGATGGGGGGCATTGGAGAACAGACTCTTGAGGCGATTAAAGGCTTTTTCAGCCTCAGGGGTCCAACGGAAAGGAACCTTTGAGGAAGTCAGAGCGGTCAGGGGTGAGGCAGTTTGACTGTAATTGCGAATGAACCTTCGATAGAAGTTGGCAAATCCTAGGAATCGTTGGAGCTGTTTGCGAGTTTCCGGAACGGGCCATTCCAATACTGCCTGGATCTTCTCCTCCGTGGGCCTCACCTGTCCGTCCCCTAGGATGAAGCCCAGAAATGAGACGGAGGACTGGTGAAATTCACATTTCTCTGCCTTTACATAAAGTTTGTTCTCAAGCAATCGCTGGAGAACCTGCCGCACATGAAGTCTGTGTTCCTCCAGTGACTTGGAGAAAATTAAAATATCATCGAGGTAAACGAATACAAATATATTTAGGAAGTCTCGGAGGACATCGTTTACCAGCGCTTGAAAAAACGCAGGGGCGTTGGACAATCCGAAAGGCATAACCAAATATTCGAACTGCCCCATGGGAGTCTTGAAGGCAGTTTTCCATTCGTCGCCGTCACGAATGCGGAGCAGATGGTAGGCATTTCTCAGGTCTAATTTAGTGAAGATGGCGGCTCCTTGGACAGGGCTCGAATGCAGAGGATAATAGCGGTAAAGGGTACTTATTCTTAACTGTGATGTTGTTGAGTGCTCTATAATCAATACAGGGCCGCAGGGATCCGTCCTTCTTCCCAACGAAGAAGAACCCCGCTCCTAGTGGTGATGATGAGGGTCGGATGGTCCCTGCCGCAAGAGATTCCTTTAAATATTGTTCCATGGTCTCCCTCTCCGGACGGGAAATGTGATATAGGCGACTGGAGGGCAGAGGGGCTCCAGGGAGCAGGTCAATTGAACAATCATAGGGTCGATGCGGCGGCAGGGATAGAGCCTTTACCTTGCTGAAGACTGCGGAGAGGTCGTGGTATTCTGGGGGTATGGTGGAGAGGTCAATTTTGATCTGTCGTCTGCGGCAGGTCGGATGACGATCCGGGAGGAACAGCAGAACGGAGACATGATGAGTGGCAGGGAGTTGACCAAGAAACGACGTGTTCCTCGGACCAGTCTATTTGGGGATTATGTTGTTTGAGCCACTGGAAACCTAAGACTACCGGAGAATTAGAGGTGGGAAACACGAAGAACGAAATCCACTCAGAGTGGTTGCCGGAAATGGTCAGGTGGAGCGGTTTAGTCTGGTGAGTAATAGGCTGTAATGTCCTTCCGTCAAGAGAGGTGACTCTAAAAGGAGTGGGCAACGGGACTGTTTCAACGCCCCTCTCTTTGACAAAAACCTCGTCCAATAGGTTCCGTTCACACCCCGAATCAACGAGAGCGGATAATGGGAATGACTGATTGGCGTGGGTTATGGTAGCCGGCACTAGGAGTCGCGGTGAGGTCTTCTGGTTCTGGTGGTCCGCCATCCCCCTCACTCCGGCTGGCGGACCTGGGAGTTTGACCGGAGCGGGCAGGAGGAACGGAAATGGCCAGGCGCGCCGCAGTAGACACAGAGGCGATTCGACATTCTACGTTGTCGCTCCTGCGGTGTGAGACGCGCACCGCCCAGCTGCATGGGTTCGGGGGTAGCCGAAATGCGGACAGGAGATGCTAGCGGGGTTGCTCTACGCCGTCCGTGGTCTGCCTCGGGAGAGCGGTGCCGACCTCTTTCACGAGCGCGGAAGCGGAGACGATTATCGAGCCTGATGGCGACACTGATTAGGTCCTCTAGAGTCTGTGGCTCGTCTAGAGTGGGCTAATTGGTCTTGTATCGGCTCATTAAGCGCCTGGAAAAACACGCTCTTTAGCGCTGCCGCATCCCACCCCGTGGGAAGCGGCTTTGGTGCGGAAGTGGATAGCAAAATCGGCCACAGTCTGTTTGCCCTGTTTTATGTGCAAGAACTCCCGGGAAATGTGAGTCTTATCGGAGTCCAAGCTAAAAACCTGTTTAAATTCAGTCAGGAAATGGTTAAATGAAACACCGTAATCCGTGGGGTCAGGGAAACGGGATTCTGCCCACAATAGGAGCTTGACCAGACAGCTGTGAGAGCATGTAGGCTATCTTTGTGCTGTCTTGAGAGAAACTCTGGGGAGCGCTGTTGAATATAATAGAACATTGTAGCACAAAACCATTACACCTTGTACGGTCTCCGGAAAATCTTTCTGGCCCGGGGAGGCGGACGTCGGAAAAGACGGGCGGAACCGGAGCTACCGGACCAGGAACGGGGGCAGGAGTAGATGGCGGTGATAGAGAGCTCTGCAGAAACGCGGTTAGCTCTCCTAAACGCTGGTTCGTTTCCGTCTGGAGATCATGGAGTTGTCTAAGCGCCACCTTGTGGGCCTGGATCTCAGATTGCTGCTCGATCAACGTTTTGCGAATTGCGTCCTGCTGGACTGGAGAGTGTGGCCTGAGTGTTCTGTCATAGCTGGCGGTTTAATTTTATTTCCAGCCCATATGCAGAACACAATACGCGGAGAAATCCAGGTGGTGTATAAATATTTACAAGGTTTATTAACAGCAGTGAAAGAGAAATGACAGGGGTTCGGGTCCGGTCCCAGGAGCGTCTCGGGAGGGGAGCGATCGGAAACTAAGTAAACAGAAGTGGTGGTGAGTTCAGGGACGGTCGGAAACAAGGTGTGAGTGTAAACAGGAACAGTCTTACTTGGGGGGAGGACAACTGAAGCGTGGAAGAGATTCACTGCAGGGTAGCGGCAGGGGGGGTGTGTGCTGGAGGGCGGACAGGTAGGCTCGGGGTCCACGATGGAAACGCGGAGCAGGATGAGGAGCGAGGCACGAGGAGCGAGGAGCGAGGAGCAGCCAGCCAAGGAATCCGAGGGGAGCTTGTTGTTTCACAGAGAAGGTGAGTCGGGAAACTCAGCCCACGGGAAAAATCCTTCCACTGCATCGGGTGAAAGACCGATACGGGAAGACACTCAGGCGCCGGAGAACTGGCAGACTGCTCCTAAGAACGCCGCTCCAGATGAGCTCAACTCGCAACCGGTGTGCTCGCTGACGTCATCCAGCCCACCGTCCTGAAGGCGCCCTCTGGTGGAAGAGAAGAAGCACAACCACCCAAACAAAGCCCCACGGCGAAAAACATTAAGAACACCCCCAAGACCCTGACACTTGCACTATTCAGTATGTTAAAATAAGTGTATAAGCTAAAATTAGCCAAAATGCTAATTTTAGCATGAATACTATCAGTAGCATGTGGCGCATCACTAGCATGTTGTCTGTAATTGACTTACTCTGTTCACTATATCAAACATGTGTAATAAGTCAGACAAATAGCTAATACCTCATTTAAGGTAAAAGGCTAAAGCTAATGCACTGTCTTGCTATGCAAGATGCTGCATTAGCCACAGACTGGTCTTAAGGCTTTTATTTTGAAATTTTCAGTAAGCTTCATTTCAAATGTCTAAACTAATACCATGATTAACATTGATTGGATTAAATCAGTTATTTAATGCTCAAAAAAGCAATAACCTGATCAAAAAACTATCAAGGGCTTTTATTTTGAAATTTTCATTAAGCTTAATTTATAATTCTCACATTAATCATGTGTGTAACAATGCTCGGTTAAAATCAGTCATAAAATGCCCAAACACAATGTAATTCTAAAGGCCAGCTCTTTCCTCCTCTGTAGTAACTGACAGTTCCACCATGTTGTAGTTCTGAGAATCAGCTCTGACCTCTTTTGTAGGCACTGAGTCTTCCGCCATGTTTTACTCCTAACCTGTAGTCATTGTAGTTCTAAAGAGGAGGTCAACTTTCATGTCAGTGTGACACACAAGGAGAGACTTAATTACATGCCTGAATCAATTTTTCTGAAAGGCCTCAGAGAAATATTCAGGCTTTTATTTTGAAATTTTCATTAAGGTTAATTTAAAATTGACATACTAATTCCATGTTTAACAACGGTTGGTTAAAATCAGTTATAAAATGCCCAAAACACAAGTAGTTTTAAAGGCCAGCTCATTCCTCCTCAGTAGTAACTGACAGTTCCGCCATGTTGTAGTTCTGAGAATCAGCTCTGACCTCTTTTGTAGGCACTGAGTGTTCCACCATTACTGAAGTCCTAACCTTCAGTAATTGTAGTTCTAAAGAGGAAGTCAACTGTCATGTCAGTGTGACACACAAGGAGAGACTTAATTACATGCTTGAATCAGTTAGTTTTTCTGAAAGGCCTGAGAGAAATATTCAAGCTTTTATTTTGAAATTTTGATCAAGCTTAATTTAAAATTGTCACATTAATCATGTGTGTAACAATGGTTGGTTAAAATCAGTTATAAAATGCCCAATCACAATGTAATTCTAAAGGCCAGCTCATTCCTCCTCAGTAGTAACTGACAGTTACGCCATGTTGTAGTTCTTACAATCAGCTCTGACCTCTTTTGTAGGCACTGAGTGTTCTGCCATGTTGTATATCTGACAATCAGTAATTGTAGTTCTAAAGAGGAGGTCCTTGTGTGTCACAAGTCTCTCCTTGTGACACACAAGGAGAGACTTAAATGCTTGAATCAGTTAGTTTTTCTGAAAGGCCTGGAACATTCAAGTTTTTATTTTGAAATTTTCATTAAGGTTAATTTAAAAATTGACATACTAATTCCATTTGTAACAATGGTTGGTTAAAATCAGTTATAAAATGCCCAAAACACAAGTAGTTCTAAAGGCCAACGACTTCCTCAGAGCTCTGCCACAGTAAAAACTACAATGATGCGTTTTTGTAGTTCTAATTAGCTGCTCGGCCCTGGTGTGTTCCGTTGCTATGGTCATGGATTCTCTGCCAGCTGTGGAGTGTGAGACATAATGGTGGAGAAAGAATTCTATCTTTGTGAGACACCTCAGTCAGTTTGAATGAAAAAAGCAGTCGAACAGCTCCTTCCCATTCGGAAACCGTGATACGTATCGGAAAACCGTTTGAAGCGTTTAAGAGCCCTATTTTTCGTCTCCAATAGTCCCGCGATTCATATTTGTACATCACTCACAGTAATAACAGCGACGAGATAAAAAATAGTGTGCGCTGGGGTCTGACATTTTTCAGAAATACATGGAAGTGATCCTGGCAGAGCGTGTGAAAATCCTGTCGCATGACTTCGCTCTGAAGCACCTTGACAGAAAACCGTAAGCCCTAGGAAAATTTTGAAAACATTTTACCGGAGCAGGCATGCGTATCAATGTCGTGACCGAGTTTGATACCGATCGGGCGATATTTGTGGGCGTGACGGCGATTTCAAAATTTATTTGGGGTCAGAATCGCACTGCTTCCCACACTCTAACGAAACGTCAGTTACACTCTAGTTTGGGCAGTTTCCAACTGACGAAAATTTTTTGATCGTTTTTCGCTTTTTACTTCGCCATCGTAACTCCGAATCCCACCACCAGTAATAGCTCACATGCCGGGCACGAGCCGCACGTTTTGATACCACATTTGTGGGTGGAGCACGCAGCGGTACGAGCCGCATTGCTTGATAACGGAAGAAGAAGTTAAGAATAATAAAGAAACGTTCTATTGGGTGTAGATTAATAGGTGCCTGCCATGCAATGCATGGAGGCAGTTACTGCTTGCTTCGCAAGCAGTAACCTGCACCTCATATGCCATTGCTATGGCAGCTACCCCAACTAGAAAATTCCTGAAGAAATTTAACCGGGGCCCTGCCAAAGTGTGCCCGTCGGTTTGGAGCCAGCGTTCTGATGCTAAATGATAACCTTGGCTGACAAAAGTGACAAATGTACCATGTGGAGAATCACAAGAATGTTCCCTAACATGGACTTGCACTATTCAGTATGTTGAAATAAGTGTATAAGCTAAAATTAGCCAAAATGCTAATTTTAGCATGAATACTATCAGTAGCATGTGGCACATCACTAGCATGTTTGTCTGTAATTGACTTACTCTGTTCACTATACCAAACATGTGTAATAAGTCAGACAAATAGCTAATACCTCATTTAAGGTAAAAGGCTAAAGCTAACGCACTGTCTTGCTATGCAAGACCCTGCATTAACCGCAGACTGATCTTAAGGCTTTTATTTTTGAAATTTTCAATAAGCTTCATTTCAAATCTCTAAACTAATACCATGATTAACATTGATTGGATTAAATCAGTTATTTAATGCTCAAAAAAGCAATAACCTGATCTAAAGATTTTTTAGGGCTTTTATTTTGAAATTTTCAGTCAACTTCATTTTAAATTGCCAAACTTATCCCAAGTGTAACATTGGATTTGTTGAAAAAAAGTCACATAATGCCAAAGAAGGCAATTACGTCATATAAAAAGAATGTCAGGGCTTTTATTTTGAAATTTTCATTAAGCTTCATTTATAATTCTCACATTAATCATGTGTGTAACAATGCTTGGTTAAAATCAGTCATAAAATGCCCAAACACAATGTTATTCTAAAGGCCAGCTCCTTCCTCCTCTGTAGTAACTGACAGTTCCGCCATGTTGTAGTTCTGAGAATCAGCTCTGACCTCTTTTGTAGGCACTGAGTCTTCCGCCATGTTGTAGTCCTAACCTGCAGTCATTGTAGTTCTAAAGAGGAGGTCAACTGTCATGTCAGTGTGACACACAAGGAGAGACTTAATTACATGCCTGAATCAATTTTTTCTGAAAGGCCTCAGAGAAATATTCAGGCTTTTATTTTGAAATTTTCATTAAGGTTAATTTAAAATTGACATACTAATTCCATGTTTAACAACGGTTGGTTAAAATTAGTTATAAAATGCCCAAAAACACAAGTAGTTTTAAAGGCCAGCTCATTCCTACTCAGTAGTAACTGACAGTTCCGCCATGTTGTAGTTCTGAGAATCAGCTCTGACCTCTTTTGTAGGCACTGAGTGTTCCGCCATGTTGTATTCTTAACCTTCAGTAATTGTAGTTCTAAAGAGGAAGTCAACTGTTATGTCAGTTTCACACACAAGGAGAGACTTAATTAAATGCTTAAATCAGTGAGTTTTTCTGAAAGGCCTGAGAGAAATATTCAAGCTTTTATTTTGAAATTTTGATCAAGCTTAATTTAAAATTGTCACATTAATCATGTGTGTAACAATGGTTTGTTAAAATCAGTTATAAAATGCCCAATCACAATGTAATTCTAAAGGCCAGCTCATTCCTCCTCAGTAGTAACTGAGTTCCGCCATGTTGTAGTTCTTACAATCAGCTCTTACCTCTTTTGTAGGCACTGAGTGTTCTGCCATGTTGTATATCTGACAATCAGTAATTGTAGTTCTAAAGAGGAGGTCCTTGTGTGTCACAAGTCTCTCCCTTAAGTCTCTCCACACAAGGAGAGACTTAAATGCTTGAATCAGTTAGTTTTTCTGAAAGGCCTGAAACATTCAAGTTTTTATTTTGAAATTTTCATTAAGGTTAATTTAAAATTGACATACTAATTCCATTTGTAACAATGGTTGGTTAAAATTAGTTATAAAATGCCCAAAACACAAGTAGTTCTAAAGGCCAACGACTTCCTCAGAGCTCTCCCACAGTAAAAACTACAGTGATGCGTTTTCGTAGTTCTAATTAGCTGCTCGGCCCTGGTGTGTTCCGTTGCTATGGTCATGGATTCTCTGCCAGCTGTGGAGTGTGAGACATAATGGTGGAGAAAAGAATTCTATCTTTGTGAGACACCTAGGTCAGTTTGAATGAAAAAAGCAGTCCGAACAGCTCCTTCCCATTCGGAAACCGTGATACGTATCGTAAAACCGTTTGAAGCATATGAGAGCCCTATCTTTCGTCTCCGATAATCCCGAGATTCATATCTCTACATCGCTCACAGTATTAACAGCGACGAGATAAAAATGGTGTGCGCTGGGGTCTGACATTTTTCAGAAATACATGGAAGTGATCCTGGCATAGCGTTTGAAAATCCTGTCGCATGACTTCGCTCTGAAGCACCTTGACAGAAAACCGTAAGCCCTAGGAAAATTTCGAAAACATTTTACCGGAGCAGGCATGCGTATCAATGTCATGACCGAGTTTCATACCGATCAGGCGATATTTGTGGGCGTGACGGCGATTTCAAAATTTATTTGGGGTCAGAATCGTACTGCTTCCCACACTCTAACGAATCGTCAGTTACACTCTAGTTTGGGCAGTTTCCAACTGACCAAAAATTTTTGATCGTTTTTCGCTTTTTACTTTTCATCGTAACTCGAATCCCACCACAAGTAATAGCACCCCTCCCGGCGCCGAGCCGGACGTTTTGATACCACTTTTGTGGGTGGGCTCGCAGCGGTACGAGCCGCATTCCGGTTGACGGAAGAAAAATAAATAAATAAATAAATAAAGAGACATTCTATTGGGTGTAGATTAATAGGTGCCTGCCATGCAATGCATGGAGGCAGTTACTGCTTGCTTCGCAAGCAGTAACTGCCTCCTTATGCATTGCTATGGGCAGGGCCCCAATAATAAAACAAAGGTTAGCTGATCAAATGTTAAAAGAAGCAGCAATAGGACAACCTGGAAGTGGAAACTTCCTAGAATAAGATGAAGAACTAATGATAGATCAAAATATTTTTAGCTGACATGCAATATAATACTCCAAAAGCAAGAAAACAAATCCGGATAACTAAAAAGGTAACACTGAATGGTGATAAAATTTTTCAGGTAAATAAACAAACCTATTCCACCAAATTCCTGTGAGCAGCAGCAATTTTGACACATCTGTCATGTGTGGATCTCTGACTACCAGAAGTAATCACCTTGGCTAACCTCAAGCCAGGAGCCCTTGGTCTCTGTGTGTATAATAATGGCACCACATTTATGGGAACAGTTCCATGGAATATGTGTAAAGAAATCTACACTTTCTGTGACAGGCAGACTGGTACTTTCTATGTAGACACACCGCTTATGTTTCTCTTCCCAGGAACTGAAGAGGACTGTGCTCGCTGGTTCCCCTTTCCAACCCAATGACTTTCCTGAAAAGGCTTCAGGATGTTCAGGACTCAACAGCACCGTAAAAGAGCTGACTGCATTGAGAAACATGATTCTGCAAAACCGTGTTGTGTTAGATTTTCTCATAGCCTCTCAAGGAGATCTGCAAGATCATAGGCTCCACGTTCTGTACACATGTCCCTGACGGACAGGAGCTGGAGCTGTTCATGATGCCCTGAATGAATGGATTGGAAGAGCTTAAAAACTATGTGGACAGTGCAACTCAGTGGTCTCAGCCTTTTGACTTTGTTTCTTGGTTCACCTCCGGACCTTGGTGGCAGCTTTCCACCATCTTGACTGTACTGATCCTATTCTGTCTTTTCACAACCTGAATCATTCAATGAATCACACATTTTTAAATTAATCTTGGAAACAACATAAAAGAGATATACAAGAATGAATAAGAAACAATACTTCTTATTTTATTAATGAAGTATTGATTTTAAGCTTCCACATCTCTCTGCTCCATCTGCTAATTTCTATCTCCAAATTCAGATTCTAAAGTGTTGTGTCTGTCCAATATGCTGCTACCATTCTTGTTTTATATAGGGGTTTTTTTGTTATCATTGAACTTCAAGTATGTCTTGTTTAAATAGCTTTCTGTGGCTCTTTCATAAAAACAAATATTGACAAGAAGTTGGACAGATGTGTTTGTACTTTGCATAAACTGTTAATGACCAGCGGTCAGTTCCAAAGAAGCTCTTGAATTGCTAAATTAAAATTATACTATCAATGAAATGATAGGAAAATGACTGAGCACAAGCACAGTAGAAGTGCATAGGAGTTTCCATTGACTTATTCAAAAAATGGCTGATATGAAAAACTGCAACTGCTTTGAACACAACCGTAACAATATGCAAAAAAGATAGTTGTTCTGGTGAACTGCAATGAGAAAAAAGCCACTCCCCTTTTGATGTTTTTTTGTGCTCTGCCTGCTGGAGATGAGAACCAGGTGGAGTCAATCTCCTGGCAATCGGAGAGTGTATTTTAGGTGTGGCTGACCTCTCACTCTTGTTTGAGAAAGCAGCACAGCATGCGTGACAAACAGTGCTGATCGCATGCAAGAAGCGAACTGTGCAAATCTCTAAAAGAAAAAAAAATCTGAAGGACAGCCGCTAAGCTCCAAATGGACTGTAACTGTTTGATTGTTTGTATGGAAAAAAAAGAAAGAAAAAAAAATGTATATATATTTATATGCACTTGGTGTTTATTAGTTAAAGTAGAACAAATGTTGATAGAAAATGCTAATTTATTTGTTTAATTTTACTACAAATTCCTTAATATTTATTAAACTGTAGGATTAAATTATTTAAATCGGTGGAAATTTGTTTTGGATTTTCACAGTGTTTTTCTCCTATTGAGTTCACAATGTAATTTAGATGTTTCTGTTTCTTTGGAGGGTTTTCACCTGTATGACTGGAGCTTCATATAAAATAAATACAATTAAAATGAAGACTCCTTGAGTGAACCCCAGTTATATTTCGGAAAAAGAGATCATCCTTTTAAAGTTGGGAAGGCACAGTAAATTCAAACCAGGAGAAACTTGACAATAGT
>CAJVRI010001315.1:0-16214 GCA_911649635.1 Poeciliopsis gracilis
CATCCAACTCTCTCAGTCACTACTTCCTCTTCTGAGAGGGGAGATGTGCTACCAGCTCTCCATCTAACGGGTAAATTGAGTTTCCTAAATCTGCTGGGATTTACCCTATCCAGAACTAAAGTAAACTCTGTTTAAGCTGGTTTCGAGAAAGAATTCGCCTGATTTCTACGGCCTACATCCAGATGTCCCACCCTTCTTCCCTCTGTGAATTAGCCAGACTGAGCAGCATACAGCCAACTAGTTCCACAGAGCACATCTGTTAACGGTCGCTTCTTCTCTGTTTTGCAACTTGCACTTGTTACTGAATCAGGTTGGTTTTAGTGACTCGGGCGAGTCCCAAGGATGTTGTTTTAAATTTGGGCTAAAGCAACCTATAAAACATTTCCTACTTTTCTTCCCCAGAATCAAACATCATAGCTATTTTACTACCATCAAAGAACTTTGAGGTGACTCATTAATTGAATGTCCACAACATCTTTTAGATTTTCTTAATGCTAAATATTTATTAGTAAAGCAATTTTGCAAGGATCAGTACAGCTTAATTCAGTAGCAGAAATAATCAAATAAGTAAAATCAATCATCTAGCCTATCTTTCCCTAACGCTGATACTAAGAATTAAAAAGGGAACCTTTGAGAGAGACGGACGGAGTTTGGTGTTTCGAACCCCAGAACTGGTCTGATGATGAAGAAGGTGTTGCAGCAGGAGGAGGAGGAGTGATCGATGAAGGCAGGGATCTCTGTTGGTCTGATGAGCTGTCATCTCTGCCGGGATGGTGAAGTCACACAGGACTTGGGTCTTTATCTTTGCTTTGTCTTTGTCTTCATCCTTTCCTTGGTCTTCATCTTTGTCTTTGGGGTCTGAACCCAGCCGATGAGAGAAGTGCGATTTGAAGCCACATGTTGCGGGGCTGATGGGTTGGTCCCCATGCGCAGACAGTCTTCGGCTCTGTGGCCCCGGCTCTTCTTCAGCTGCAGAGTTCTTTGTCCATCTCGGTCTTGACTCGAAGCTGCCTGGAGGATCCAACCAAAGATTCCTCTTTGCTCTCCCCCTTATATAGGGTTTATACCCGCTCGGTGCATTTTCATTGGCTAACACTGTTGCTGTGCTTTCTTTATTGGGTAACTTGTTTGGACAGATGAACTCATCTCCATCACTGTCTTAGAGACATCTTGTCCTGATGTCTTGGCTAATGTCTCAGGGTTGCTCAACGTTCCTCCCATGTCCTTCTATGCCCAAATAAGGCCTTGATCATCTCTGCTTTCCGTTAGTCCCCATTCTACCCCTAACCCTTCCCCTACTTATCCACCTCTAACGCATTGATCTTTAATAGCAGTTACATGTTTTACAACATTTCAAGTTCAATGTTAGAATCACATTCATAACCCTTTTAGTTTCTCTGATTTAGCATTCATTTATAATTTTATGATAACCACAACTTATTACTCTTTTATTATTATTTGATACCAAAGTTAGTTACTTGTTTTACTTGTAAGTTTTCTCACGAGTGTAAGTAAGTACTGTTATAAATAACCCAATATTAATATAAGTACTTTACTTTAAATCTTATCTAATTACTCAAAATGTTTAGATTTCATCCTTTAAAACTTTTATGCTTTTTAAACAAGGACTGGTCTCAGCTATTTTTATACAGCTGCAAGCTGGAACCCTACTTTCCTCTTTTTTTCAGGAAACCTGCTCTTCCTGACTCATCTCTCTCTCTGACTATGATTTATTATGATTAGATAGAAAAAATAAGTTTAATTAAAGCAAAGTTTGCAGGAGACAAAAACACACACAACCAGGTTGATTTTATTGCAGTCTGGGTCAACTGTTGGGTCTAGATGTGATTTGTGTGACTTATTTTAAAGGTAACTTTATTTATTGTTACTGTTAACTAAAATCTCCAGCATGGGGAAGTGGGATGATCTCAGATTTTTCTTGACAAAAGCAAATAGCATGGCAAGGCACACATTGGTAATAAACTTGAAAATTCCTGAAGAAATTTAACTGGGGCAGGATAAATTGTGCGCGTCAGTTTGGACCCAGCGTTGTGATGCTAAAAATTAACATCAATGCTAAGTTTAGCTGACAATTACAAAATAGTATGTGGAGAATCACAAGAATGTTAACTAACCTGGACTTGCACCATTCACTATGTTAAAATGAATGAATCAGCTAAAATTAGCCAAAATGGTAATGTTAGTGTGAATGCTGTCAGTAGCATGTGGCGTATCAATAGCATGTTGTCCTACATGGACATGTTCATTTAGTGCACTAAACATGTCTAAAATATCAAATAGCTTATTGTAGGAAAATGGCTAATGCTAATGTACGAGGGGGGGGGGGGGGGCAGTGAAATGCTAATGTTAGTGCATTAACCGGAGAGAACAAGATAATACTGGCTAATATTATTGCACCGTGTATGATGGTGCACTAACCAGAGAAGATAATTGAGGCTTTTATTTTGAAATTTTCAGTAATCTTTAAATGGCCACACTAATCCAATGTATAACAGTGGTTGGGTTAAATCAGTTATACAATGCCCAAAACATTCTGCAGTGTCTGTAGTTCTAACATTCTGCTCAGCCTCCTTCTGCAGCAACTCTGAGTTCCACCATCATTGTAGTTTTTAACTGCCAACCCAGCCCTCCTCTGTAGTCAGTGAGAGTTCCACCGTCTCTGTTGTTCTGACATTTCATCATTGTAGTTCTAAAGTGGAGCTCAGCTTTCAGCCAACTGTTGTGTGTGTGTGTGTGACAGGTGGAGAAACAATTCTGTCTTTGTGAGACACCCAGTCAGTTTTTTCTGAAAAAAGCAGACTGAACAACTCCTTCCCGTTCAGGAACTGTGAGATGTATATTCGAAAACCATTTGAAGCATATTGCCATTTATCGTTTGCGATTTACATCTGTAGCTCTCTCTGCACTAACCTGAAAGAAAAAGATACATTTTCAGTGAGCTGTATTTTGAAAGGCTACACTAGTCCTGTGAGTAGCAGTAGTTAGGTTAAATCAGTTATGTAATACCCAAAACATTCTGCCATGTCTGAAGTTCTAGACATGGCAGCCTTGTAGTAACTCAGAGTTCCAGCATCATTGTAGTTCTAAAGGGTTTTCCCCGACTGTTAACACAGCCTGTTGAATGTGACAGGTAGCCAATCAGAAAGCGCGGATTCCCCTCGTGTTTTCTGAGGGGAAATTACGGAGAGGAATCCCAAACTGCTGACACTGCGCAACCCGAAGTCCAGCGGACACCGGAGATGAAACGACATTAATGTTTATTCAACATGTCGTGCAAAAATATAGAAATGACAATATAGAATATAGAGTTGGAGCGAAATTGCTACCACTGAATATTCATTCAGTAAGAACTGAATGAATATCATTCATGTAGCATGTGGCTGACACTAGTCACATGCATTGCAGGTAGATTGTAGTAAAGCATTGATGAATGCCTGGTTTTAAAATTAGTTAACCAGACTTGTAGCCATTATTTTGTGCCCATTGTTGGACACCACACGACACAACTGAACCCAATCGAACAGTTATCGGTAGACAGCTCTAAGATTGTGGTGTGCGCTGGGCATCACAGTAAGGAAATGAGGAAGGGAGGGTCAGTGGAGAGCACCGAAGTTGAGCCTTTTTTTATTCAGTGTCTCAGTGTCTCCAACACTGAATGAAAATTAATGGGAGAAAAAGGCTGGAAGAAACGATAAAGCCGACAATTAAAATTAGGTTGATTGTTTTAATTTATTGTGCGATTAATTGATTTATTATTTATCGCGACCGGCCTACATAAAGCATGCACAATTACACAATTTTTCAGATGCTAGTGAAACTGGATATGGAACTGTTGTGTACATTCGTATGGTAAATTATAAAAACATCATTCATGTTGCTTTCCTTATGGGGAAGGCCAGAGTAACACCACTGAAAGTTATCACCATTCCCAGGCTTGAACTTTTAGTTGCTGTCTTAGCTGTGAAGGTGGATGCTATTATTAAAGCAGAGCTGAATATACATCTGTGTTAAAATACATCAATAATGAAGACAGATGCTTCCACACATTTGTGGCAAATAGAATTGCAACCATCACAAATTTGTCTGTACCTACTCAGTGGAATCATGTCAACACAAAAGAAAATTCGGCTGATTATGTGTCTCGTGGATTGAAAGTTTCAAACTTCCTAAAAACCAGGATGTGGTTGAATGGACGAGAGTTCTTGTGGAAAGGTGGCCTAAACGGTAGAAATGGATGTCGGCAACAAAGATTGAAAAAGGAGGTTGCGGTTAACATCATTGGTTTTGACATTCCGGCACCTACTGACCAGTTTATTGCACATTTTTCGGATTGGAGAAGACTTAAAAGAGCAGCGGCCTGGTACCTAAGGCTAAAGTGTGTCTTAAAGGAGAAATGTAGGAGAAAACACTTGACTCTTTAACGGACAAGAATCCAATTGTATATCAGATGAACACAAGAGGGCGCAAAAGGACCACTGAGAGCAGAGTTCGTCATCATTTTGTACTGTCACAGCAAAATTTCCAGCATGAGATCGAAGCTCTGTCAAACAACTCTAAAGTAAGCCATATGACTTCTATCTATATGTTGGATCCTGTTTTGGAAGATAGAATTTTAAGAGTTGGAGGTCGGCTTCATAGAAGTGCAATGCCAGAGGAAGTAAAACATCTAATAATTCTGGCCAGAGAACAACACATCTTTTTTGAGGTTAATCCTCAGGCATTTTCATCAAGTTCTTGGACACCAGGACTGTTGATTGTAAGAGAAAGGTTTTGGATTACAAAGGGAAATTCTGCAGTGAGAAAGGTTATTGGTGAGTGCAGCACCTGCAGGCGGTACAACAGTCTGCAGGTGCTGACTGTTGTACAACAGCTAAGTCAGCCATTAATCAAAAAATGGCTGACTTAGCTGTTGCACGGATTCTCCCAGATCATCCTCCCTTTTTTAATACTGGGGTTGATTATTTTGGGCCGTTTGAAGTTAAAAGAGGACGAACATGCTGCAGGAGATATGGTATTTTATTTACCTGCCTGGCAAGGTGAGCCATCCATGTGGAGGTTGCAGCTACACTTGATACAGATTCCTGCATCAATGCATTGAGGAGATTTATCAGCAGAAGAGGACAAGTTAAACAGTTGCGGTCTGATAATGGAACAAACTTTGTTGGTGCTGAGAGAGAACTGAAAGAAGCTCTTACTAATCTAGATCAGGACACAATAAAGTCATTTTTGGCACAGGTGCTGCGTCAGCAAAATCTTGATGATGAAGGGCTGAGTACAGTATTGTACAAAGCAGAAGCCATCTTGAATGATGAAGGTTCGAAAATATTTACCCTTGCTTCAAAAAAGGCAGAAATGAAACAAGAATAGGAAAAGTCTGATTTAATATGTTAGTGTTACATTTGTGTCACATCGTCTCCAAACGTCTTGGAGATATCGTGGTCATAATGGATCCCTCTGCACCTTGAGGATCCTGGCCTCTGTTTCCAGATGGTCATGGATTTGTGAGGTCAGTAAAATTGAAAACTAAGTCCAATATTATTGAGAGACCACTTTCCAAACTTTGCGTGGTGTAATGCAGGGGTCCTCAAAGACGGTCCTCAAGGGCCAGCATCCTGCAAGTTTTAGTTCTCTCCTTGGTGGTAGTGACAACCTTTTCAGAATGTCAATGTTCCTCCTAGGCCTCTAACGAGCCATCATTTGAATCAGGTGTGTTAAATCAGGGAGAGAAATAAAACATGCATGATGCCGGCCCTCGAGGACCCACTTTGGGAACCCCTGGTGTATGGTGTCTAATTTAACATGTTAGTGTCACATTTGTGTCACATATTGTCTCCTGTATTATTACTGTTGAGAATTTGTTTATTATGCCAATTAGGGGATGGTGTATTGAAGCCAAATATGTGTATTTTGGGGTTTTGGTCGCTAGGTGGGGCTGTGGCCTCCAGTATATAAACCATGAGGTGACAAATGGCTGACATGCATTGAACTCAGAAGGGTATATCAGTTTTGACCGCTAGAGTGGAGTCATTGTTGATGGTGTTGCCGTGTATAGCATGGAATAAATAGAAACTTCACAAACGGTTCTTCTGTCTATAGCATCATCAGATAAACGAAGAATCTTGGGATTAAATATACATTTGATCAACAGGTACAATGTTAGCCACTCAGCGCGTCACAACAAACAACACTAAGCTAGTGCAGTACTGAAACTAGCTATTATAGTGCCAGTTTTTGACTTGATGCTATAAATGGATCGTGTGGCTTGGGCATCCTTACGTTTTAGGGTTAACAGTTTACCAGGCTTATCTCCAAGCTCAAAATTCTTTTGTCGTAGTTTCCAAAGGAAGTTACTAACCTGGCCGCTCACAATTCCGTTATATTCGTTTCCTTATAGTTGTCAGGTGATTCAGAGATTTGGTACTTTCTTCAGTCAAATTTCTTTTAAGTCATGTTTGATATATACAACATTTTTATAGTAACTGAATAATTACTGGATTGTGCTATGAAATGGGACTGAGCCTGGAAAATACACAATACTGCCCCTTTAACAGTTGAGTGTTTACGTAAAAACAATGAGCAGAGCAGTCAAGCACAAGTTACACATGACTGGCTTTAAGTGTCAATCTTATTAGAGACACATACAGAACACACATCACCAAGTGTATGGGAAATGTCAACAAATCCT
The DNA here is from genome assembly GCA_911649635.1 of Poeciliopsis gracilis. Classification (NCBI taxonomy): domain Eukaryota; kingdom Metazoa; phylum Chordata; class Actinopteri; order Cyprinodontiformes; family Poeciliidae; genus Poeciliopsis; species Poeciliopsis gracilis. The sequence goes on from CAJVRI010001315.1 coordinate 6,707, forward strand.
CAACATCCCCTCCCTAACAAGACAGCCCACCATTATGCAGTCAGTTTTGTTCAAACAGTTACTGGGTTGGAAGAAGTTTTATTCCCAGTAGGCATGATGATGTGAACTTTACTCAGTCTGCACATCTGAATGCTTCAGGGAAATGGAGTGGTTTGTCTTTTGCAAAAGGTTTTTTTTAAATTACATCATCTGATCAGAGCAAATGTTGAGGATGGCAAAGAAGGTGCAGGAAGTTAGCAATACCTTCTCTTCTTTTACAGCCTGATATTATTTAAAGAGTTCAAATAAGTTCTAAAAATAAAAGCTTAATGAATGCCCCCTTAAAGTCCACTATTATTCCAAATTACATTTTTGATTGTTTCTGTACTTCCATTTTGGCAGTGCAGAGACTTTTAAAGAGGCAGGGGGTAAAGGGGCACATTGAACAAGATCTTAAAACACTGTACAGAAACATAGCAACAATCCATATTAAGCTAGACTCTAACATTTAACTGTATCATATTTTATCAATGTCATCATGTGTGGGCAATGCAAAGCATATGTGTTGATCTGAGACTGTAGTTTTTAAACAAACCATAGGAGAGGAGGTCGCTGGTTATGAAGTTATGAAATAAGCAAATTTGTTGCTGTTTTGCTAAATAAACCCTCATAATATCTGACTGTTTAGCCTCCATAGAAACTTGGCTGCAGATTGCTCTAAAGATCAAAAAAGCTTAGAGGGGTTAACTGCAAATCCTTTTTAATGTTAGCACCTCAGATAGATTTAGAATTGTAAGGTTGAGAGATAAATTATTTTTTCATTAGATTTTGTCATTCTAGAAAATCTTGAGAAAAATCCATGCATTTAAGCTCAGTTGATTACTGTGACAGTGTCTTCATAGATCTGCCTCAAAAATCTATCAAACTTGGCTACAATCTGATGCCATGTGTAATATTTGTATTTGAGCTGGGTTTGTTCACAAATACGTCACAGTAAATAATACCCAGTAACTGATGATTGATTTTAAGCTGGCCAATTAACCTGGGCCCACTGTCAGAGTTCACTAAATCTATATTTAATCACTGCTAGTGACGTGGATGTTCTTAGTAGGAAGGGGGGCTCTAAATCAGATTCTGCCTAAGGTCCCATATTACCTTGGGCCTGCCCTGAGTTAGAGCTGCTCCCCTGCGCTGTGCACTTATCTCCTGGATGCGAGAGACCAATAGGGAGATTTAATTTATGTGGCAGTATTAGGGAAAGACTATGAGGCTTTTTTGTTTTGTGACTGTTGAGCCACAGAGGCTGTTTTGGTTGCCAGGGTTTCTTGTTTTTTTCCCCTGATCAATCAGCAGCGGTGCGAACTCTCCTGGTTAGGTTAAGGAGAAGCAGAGAGCGAACAGTGAGCAGGCGGTACCGGGGCTTTGAGGTGCGTCATGGTAACAGGCAGTGCACCGTTTCTCTATATCAGGACATTTGATTCTGACCTGCAGCAATGGGACCGACTCATGCTGCCTGCAGCAAACTGGGCATTTAGTCCAGTACTGTGGCTGCCTGATAAAATTCAAGTCAAATGATCTCTGTGTTGCATCTCTGTGTTGCAGAACTTGCTATTATGAGGACAATTACAAAAATAAATAGAAAAAGTTTTTCTAGCTTCCACACCAGACCTACGGTTTTATTCACAAACCAAATATTCTTGCTCATAATTTGAAAGTTAGAGTTCCGTCCCCCTCCTCCTCGCCATGGCCCTGATGTCTTCGCAACATACAGAGGCAAGGGTACTGAGAATCTGTTCAGTCATTATTAGACCAAGGGGAGAGAGACTCATTCATTTAGATAAATTGTTATTTTTAGCTAAATACTATTTTTGAAGCCTGTTTGTGCCCCTCTAGATAAAAAAATAAAATAAAATAAAAATCAAGAGTTTATTGAAAAAGGGAAAAAAGGAGACTTAAAATGGGCACTTAGAGCATCAAAAGGCTGGCTCGACAACCAACAACCTTTTTGTTCAATTAAACTACCTCACTTTCAGGCCCAACTCCTTTCTAATGACCTAAAGCCAACTGTTGGACGATGGAATATCATAACCATAAATGCCACAAAAATGATCATTTGTCTACTCCATCTTAGGGAAAAGGTTTTATTACTTCTGAAATCAGCTAGTATGGTATGTTCTCTTATGATTTTATTGTGGGGCCACTGCTTTCTATAGAAGGGGGATTTAAGTAGATATCAAAATTTTCTGATGTTTGAATAAAGCACTGATCTTTGTTAAATAACTAACAACTATCAAACTCTGACCTCTGACTGTATTATCTAAAATCCAAGCCTCTTGCTGATTCTGCTCGTCAGATGATCATGTTTTATCTCCTTCCTTCTTGTTTATCACTGTTGCTATGAGATACGAGACCAGTAGGGTTGTATACATCCAGCATGCACTGGGTGAGCTGTGAGGCACACCCTGCAACAGCTCATTACTTCATCACAGACTTGCTCTCTCATAACACAGAAAGCATATCAGAGAGCAATTTAAAGTAGCTAATTAACCTAAGAGATGGTGGTTTCCACTATTAGAAAACTCATGAATGCCAAACACAGGGCTCAGCAGAACGTTTTGCTCTTCTATATTTTCACTCTGTTTTTTACCAGCTGTCTCTTGCACCTTTTGATATTTTGATTGCATGACAGTGTTTTCTCTTGTTTGTGTTTGTCTTTCTCTGTATCTTCTGCCAGGTATCTCTGGCTCCAAAGCAGCATGTGTACTCTGCAGTTACTGGCCCGAGAACTGTTTATTGGTTTTTGTTGTCTCTTTTTCTTTCATCCGGTTTGTTTTTCCTCTTAGTGTCCTCTCATTTCAACGAGCAGAGGCAGATGTCTGTTTTCCATTAGTTTGGCGGCATCAAAGGTTTCCTTTGTTTTAAATTGATTTAACATCATTTGGTGAATATAAACAGGATTGCTGGGTTGATCAAAGCACAAAAGATTACAACAACATGTCGTAACATACGCCTACGGTGATTAATGACCACAGGTCTATTTTGCTGATTAGAGCTTGCAATATTAGTATGTTTTAAATAACTATAGAAGCAAGACAAGAATTTGTCACATCTGCCTTATCAATGCTCAAATTTATGAACAAATATATCAGGCATGTTGCGATAGGCAGAATGAAGGTATGAAACGCTAAAGTATGTAAAGGACTTAAAGCAAGGAAGAGTAAAGCAAAGATGGAAGGAAGACATTTTTCCCAAAGCTGAAAGAGGATGCATTCCATTGCAGCTTGACCATGAACAGTAAGAGATCTGATAAGTTTTTGACGTCAGTCAGATCAGCCGTTGATGACTATGTGGATAATGTCCAAATCAGCATCATAACACGGTAGTGAGGAAATGACTGTACTCAGCTTTCTTTGTCAAAGCTGAGATTGAGTGACTTCCTTTTGTGATGTTTACAACAGTCTTACATCAGATACCCCCAAATCCTCTGAGGACGCTGCTTTCCTCTCATGCAACAGTACAAGTTCAACATTATTATTTATTTCTCCAAAACTCAACATGGTTTGTTTACAAGAAATGTTTCAGAAAAGTGCTGACATTTGGGAAAAATTCACAGCTGTATATTTATCACCTTAACTTTTTTGGTTTTTCAATATATTGATTCAGAAAATCAAAGAAGTTAATTGATGAAAGTAGGGAGTAACAAAGTGCATTTGAAATATTTTAGTAATAGTTACATAAAACATTGTGTCATGTTACTTAATTCTGTACCTGTATGAGTTATAATGTTTATCGCAGGTCTTCAGGTCTGCTGCATGTCTTTCATTTGTCTTGGGTGAATAGCTGAGCATTTAGTACAGTGTAGAATAAAGCAGAAATATTTTTTATTGTACTGTATTGGAGAAATTCATAAGTGCCAGCGCCAAAGTGACAAATGTAAGCATGATTCACACAATGGTAAAAATATAAAAAAGCAAGGTCACATTTTCTACATAAAAAAGAAATACAACATAGTTATTAAAAACAGCATACACAGATAAAAATAAATTTAAATAAATAAATAAATAATAAATAAATAAATAAATAAATAAATAATTAAAAATATGTATGTCTGTTTATGCATAAAAAACCTGCACTTACTGAAAAACCTCAAATAACAGCAGGGATGTAAAGAACTTATTGAAACAATTATTCATATTACTTTTTTAAAGATGTCTAATAATGATATCAGGGTTTCAGTACATCTTCCTTTGAGGCTAGATACAAAACTCAGTTGAACTGCCTCACTGTCAATCCAATTAATTTTTTATATCGTGCGAATGGACAATTAATGTCAGCTACAAATGTCACTTACAAATAAAATTGTGGGGTTTTTTTTTTTCAAAATAAATTTTGAGAAAGGTAATCAATTCAATCATTTAGACACATTCAAATATATGTGCATTCCAACTGAGCCTATTTATCAAACAATGCAGTACAGGTCAAGTTACTATCAAATTAGCAGAAAAGTCTCAGATTGGGTTACTAACTTTTAGGATTCTTTCTCCTGGATCAGCATGTATGAGTGGTAGACTTTGCAGCAATTCCTAATGCTGAGAATGCACATTACTATCAAATTTATAGTAATGTGCATTTCTACAAATGTGCATTACTACATGTGTAGTAAACCCAGTGCTAGACTGGATATAACCAGTAGAAAAAGTGTTAACCTTTTTCAAGTATGTATCCTCCAGAGTTGGGCAAGTTGGGAAAATAAAATATGTAAATTGTGTGATTTATGCCTTTTTTAAGGCTGCATGTCTGTCTTACATATGGATTACTTCATTGCTTAGGTCTACTGGATGATGAGAGTTCAGTGGAGCATTTTCTAGCATAATATGTCATTGGTGAAATCTGGTTCAAAACATAATATGTATGGTATGTTACACATGAAGTTATATAAAAAAATATTTGCTTTATAGAAATTATGGCTAAACAAAAAAAAAAAATAAGAGTAGAAGGATTATAAAACATCTGGATACGGACTCTAAGTGACTGCTTTCACATCCTCTTGCTCTTTCTGTTTTTCCATGTAACAACATTGTGAAGTGAACAGATCTGTCATTTGCTTGTTATTTTGTGGAAAAGGCCATTTTATTTTGTGATTTTCAATCTATGTGAAAAGGTTAAAGGTAATCGTTTAAAGGTACATGCATGCTTTTGCTGAAGATTTTATTTAATTCAAAGAACTCAACTGAATTATAAAAATTACCATAATCAGCGCTTTGTGCCAGCTCTTGGCAAAAATCCTTGAAGAAACGGCAGGTAAGCCTGAAGTACATGAATTAGCAGCTACTAGGGGTTGTATGTTGCATCCAGATTATGAGATGCAATTGTTTTTTTTAACCCAACAACCATCATGTAACTGGGACTATTTTAATAGTTGTATATTTACACAAAAATGTTTTCTTTAATGTATTTGTCCATCTGCTTCTGGCTGTTCTTGTGTTCTTCTGTGTCTGCTATGGGGGGTTTGGTCCTCCAGCTCTGCCTTACTTTCTTCTTCTCTTGTTCGGGGTCCTCCAGGACTGTTATAAATGTTGAGTTATTCATTTCCTCTTCCCTTTTATCATTCGTTCCACTGGGGAGAGATCGAGCTGGAGAACTGGAGCACATGCTATGTGCTGATGCTAATATCTCCCGATTGACAGATCAATAAACGGAGACCGCCTCCAAACCCAGACTTGGTGCTTTGTGGTTTGTCCGATCACCACACACACACAACGCAGAAGTCCACGGTCACAATCACCTCCGAAAAAATAAAATTGACAAAGCGACATGCAGGTGTTCCACTGCATGTTAAGGAATGCAGAGTATTACACCAATAGCAATGTAAATCAGAGAACTATGGGGAATCTTTCTACCATAATCCAAGACCACACATCGTCATTCTGAAAGCAGGATTTCATGTCTTTTGTTCTCAAAACTTTTAATACTTTTGTTTACATTTTTATTTTGAGAGCAGGACTTCATGTCTTTCTTTTCAAAACTTCTCTTCACCCTCAGACATAGTCTCTGTTCAGATTCTCTGCTCACTTATGAAACATTTCCTGCTTGCTTCTGGAACAAAATAAACAAACCATCTCCTGGCAACCTCTCAGCCAATAGAATGAAAGTGTTGTACTGGGTGCGTTTGTTTCCTTCTAGCGGGTGTGCCTGTGTGGCTACTATCGATTGTAGCAACCTACCCCCACCCAGCGGATGTAGGGAAAAAACAACTGCCTCAGCTTTTTTGCTCCATGTTACACTAAACATCCGCCATCAGTGTCGCTAACAACCTATTTTTAGGCAGACATGTGTTCACCCAACCAACTCCCAACATTTATACAACCTGCGTCTGATTGTTGACTGTTGGCGACTCTACCAGAGCACAGCTAAAGAGGCAAAAAGGGAATATTTGGCTAATATTATCTCCTCAATCAGGAAATCTGTGACTCTGTGTTCTCAGATCACCTGCCTGTTTTATTCAGTGTTAGTTTGACACCTACTGCAGTTAAAACCCTCGCTGCGGCTCAGCGCTGTCGGATTATTAACCCTACAACGGCCACTCAGTTCTCTACTGCTTTTCTTCAACTTCATGGATCATCTGACTTCCTCCACTTTGAAACTGAAGAGCTCTGGTCCTGGTTCTATTCCTCCTGTCAAACAATCCTGGACTCGGTTCCTCCATTAAAAACTCGGGAGGCAAAGATTAAACCTGAGCCTTGGTTTAATGACAGAAGTCGTGCTGTAAGGAAGGAATGTTGCCGTGTTGAACGCAGGTGGAAAAAGGATAAACTGCAGGTTACTTTTCAAATCTTTAAAGACTGTTGGCGACTCTACCAGAGCACAGTTAAAAAGACAAAAAGGGAATATTTGGCAAATATCATCTCTTCAAATAGCCATAACCCACGTGTCTTATTCAACACCACTGACTCTATGCTTAATACTCCACAGAATGCCGGTTTGGAAGCTTCTCCTGACATGTGTGATAATTTTCTGGGTTTCTTTATTGAGAAAGTTGGCAGTGCCAGGGCTTTTATCATAGCTCCTGACTCTGACCCCTCTGTTTCGGTCCCTTGCTCTGTTTCGGTCCCTTGCCTCTGTTTCGGTCCCTTGCTCTGTTTCGGTCCCTTGCTCTGTTTCGGTCCCTTGCCTCTGTTTCGGTCCCTTGCTCTGTTTCGGTCCCTTGCTCTGTTTCAGTCCCTTGCTCTGTTTCAGTCCCTTGCTCTGTTTCAGTCCCTTGCTCTGTTTCAGTCCCTTGCTCTGTTTCGTCCCTTGCCGTCCCTTTGCCTCTGTTTCGGTCCCTTGCTCTGTTTCTCGGTCCCTTTGTCTCTGTTTCGGTCCCTTTGCTCTGTTTCTGGTCCCTTGCTCTGTTTCGGTCCCTTGCCTCTGTTTCGTGTGTCCCTTGCCTCTGTTTCGGTCCCTTTGCTCTGTTTCTCGGTCCCTTGCTCTGTTTCGGTCCCTTGCCTCTGTTTCTGGGTCCCTTTGCCTCTGTTTCAGTCCCTTTGCTCTGTTTCGGTCCCTTTGCTCTGTTTCGGTCCCTTGCTCTGTTTCTGGTCCCTTGCTCTGTTTCGGTCCCTTGCTCTGTTACGGTCCCTTGCCTCTGTTTCGGTCCCTTGCCTCTGTTTCGATCCCTTGCCTCTGTTTCGGTCCCTTGCCTCTGTTTCGGTCCCTTGCCTCTGTTTCGGTCCCTTGCCTCTGTTTCGGTCCCTTGCTCTGTTTCGGTCCCTTGCCTCTGTTTCAGTCCCTTGCTCTGTTTCGGTCCCTTCCTCTGTTTCGGGCTCTTGCCTCTGTTTCGGTCCCTTCCTCTGTTTCGGGCTCTTGCTCCGCTGCTTTCACTCAGTTTGAGCTGGTGACTGTCTCACTTTATAGAGGATGTGGTTGGCCACATTAAGCCAGCAGGTTCTCCCGTCATCCTGTCCCTCCACAACTTTTCAAAGATGTGTTATCTAGCATAGTGCAGCCTGTTTGTACAATTATAAATAGCAGTCTGTCCTCAGGTGTGGTCCCTGCTAGTTTTAAACTCGCAGTAGTGCAGCCATTGCTTAAAAAACCTGGCATTGATCCTAATGTTCTGGCAAATTATCGGCCTATTTCGAAGCTGCCTTTTCTTTCCAAGGTTTTAGAAAAAAATTGTATACCATCAGCTGAAACAGTTTTTAGATGAGAATGGTATTCTGGAGGTTTTTCAATCAGGTTTTAAAACTCTTCATAGCACAGAATCTGCTTTAATAAGAGTTTTTAATGACATCCTTCTGGCATGTGATTCTGGGAATCATGTTGTTCTGATTTTTACTTGACCTCCCTGCTGACCTTTGATACAGTCGACCACAACATTTTTAATATCGCGATTACAGCACATTGTAGGTATTGGTGACACTGTTCTTAATTGGTTCAGGTCCTACCTGGAGGATAGAACATTTTCAGTAAATATTAGAGACTCTGAATCATCTACTGCTTCAATGCCATATGGTGTACCACAAGGCTCAAATTCTGGGCCCACTGCTTTTTTTTGTCTTTATTTACTGCCTCTGGGTTCTATCCTTAGGAAACATGGGATTTCATTTCACTGCTATGCTGACGATTGCCAGATTTATTTGCCCCTGAAGCAGAAAGACGTCCCAGTCCATCAAACATCTCCTGGCATGTCTAGGTGATATTAAAGCTTGGTTGGCTTTGAACTTTTTAAATTTTAATGAAAAGAAAACAGAGGTGATGGTGTTCGGACCCAGTGGCTCCTGTGAGTCCTCCTCTGTTGACCTGGGACCCTTGAGGTGTATTTTAAACCTGTTATTACAGACCTTGGTTTTAAGGTGGACAGTGATTTTTAAATTGGACAGCCAAATTAGAGCTGTGGTTAAGTCCAGTTTTTATCATTTGAGGCGATTGGCATCAGTGAAATCTTTTCTTTCCAGGCAGCATTTTGAAACAGTGATCCACGCTTTTATTTCAACTCGACTGGATTACTGTAACTCTCTATATCTGGGAGTCAGTCAGTCTCTGCTCTCACGCCTGCAGCTGGTTCAAAATGCAGCTGCACGACTTTTTAACAGGAACTCGAAAAGCGAGAGCATGTAACTCCTGTCCTGGCCTCACTTCACTGGCTGCCTGTATATTTTAGGATCCGTTTTTAAAATTCTTATGTTTGTTTTTTAAATCACTACATAATCTTGCCCCAGTTTACCTCACTGAGCTTCTTCACCCCTACATACCCTATCGGTCACTCAGGTCAGCAGATCAGCTGCTCTGGGAGGAACAGAGATCCAGAAGGAAGCTCAGAGGGGTCAGAGCTTTCTCTGTAGAGGGTCCTGTTATGGAATGACCTGCAGGTCAGAGGTCCCCTTCACTGTCCACTTTTTACAGCTCGTCTTAAAACACATCTGTTTTACTTGGCTTTCAACTCCAGCGAGATCTAGTTTTATATTGTATGTTTGTTTTAAACTGTAAGAGTTTTTAATTTGTTTTTATTGTGTACAGCACTTTGTATCAGCTGCGGTTGTTTTAAAGTGCT
>CAJVRI010001316.1:0-80937 GCA_911649635.1 Poeciliopsis gracilis
TTATCATTTCCCTCGTTTGAACTCTAAATATAAACGTCAAACGTTATTACTTCAATGAAAAAACATTTAATTAAATTATTTTTTGGTAGTGCTCCATAATTATAATGGCTATTTTTAGGAGTAGCTCCGCGGGCGACACCTGAGTGAAGTTGGCCCCCCCACCTTCTTCAAATCAGACAAAATTGGTGTCAAACGTTTGTGCTACGTTTGTGCTGGTTTGTGCAGCAAAAATTTTCGTTTGTGCCGCTATCGTTTTCAAGATATTAAGAAAAAATGTTCTCCAGGGGTCATCCGAGGTCAACCACTCCCCTGGCCCTGCTCACATTTGCAAAAATAAATACATTTGGTGTCAATCAACTGTCCTACATTTATGCTGGTTTGTGCAGGAAATTTTTTTCATTTATACTGCTATTACAAATGATAGCAGTGCAAACTATTATTAGTTATATAAATAACAAGGTCATCAAAGGTCAACCAGCTCCCCCACCTTCTTCAAATAAGGTAAAATGGTTGTCAATTGACTTGACTACATTTGTTCAGCAAAACTGTTCGTTTGTGCAGCTATCATCTTAAAGATATTAAAAGAAAAGTGTCCAGAGGTTATCAAAGATCAATGAACATCTGTTCATGCTGAAACTGTGAATTTCATTTAAATTGCCGTGTAAGTTGCTAACATATGAACATAAATAATTACATTATAACATGGAAGAAATTCAATTCAAATTAGGTCTCATCTAAAATGAATAGGTTGGTACATCACCTCCCAAAGCAATCTCGGTGACCTGTATCTTAGCTTCTGATCACTAGAGGGCGCTATTAGACAAACTTTACTTTTGAAATACAAAAAAATAAGAATAAAACATGTGCTTGGCATCTACTCAGCCTTTTTGAGGTCAATGTTATTATCGACAGCAATCATCAACACTTCTTTTCAATACTTCAGAGCAGTGCATCAAGGTAAGTTTGTCCACTTGGGCCTGCAGTATGTAAGATTCATAAAAGCAATGTATTTTTACACATTTTCCAAAACATTAACTGTTTTTAGTACAGTATGATGTAAGACAGCTCATCTGTGCCAAAAAAATAATAATACTCAGGCTTCTCCTCCTGCTATTGTAATCTGCAGAAGTGTATCCCTTAACAACCACTCAGTCAGCAGATTATCTCAACGGTGTGATAATGGCAGAAGAACAATGTACTGTTCTAGGAAAAGTTTATTTGCAGTCATCAGTGGCTATGCTAAGTAGCCAGAGCTGTCATGACATGCAATGCTATTGGGAGTAAGCTCTAATATAGGAAATCAGTATTGAAATATCTGATGTAGAAGTTTAATAAAGTTGCAGTACTACATTAATGGTGAAACCACCCCTTTAAAGACATTGTCCGGATGTGGCCTAGAAAAAAAAAATCACTATTCACTTTGTACAAACCAGCATAAATGTAGGACAGTTGATTGACACCAAATGTATTTATTTTTGCAAATGTGAGCAGGGCCAGGGGAGTGGTTGACCTCGGATGACCCCTGGAGAACATTTTTTCTTAATATCTTCAGAATGATAACAGCACAAACGAAAAATTTTTGCTGCACAAACCAGCACAAACGCAGCAACAAACGTTTGACACCAATTTTGTCTGATTTGAAGAAGGTGGGGGGGCCAACTTCACTCAGGTGCGGGCGACTGAAAAGGTCCCTGCAGGCGACCGGGTTGGTGACCTCTAAGAAGCACAACAGCATTGAAATGTAATTTGACTCCACTGCGCCCCCTAGGTTAATACACCAGCTATATCTCCTCATTAAATGCGCCAATCTGAACCACATTTTTTGTGCGTCGTCAGGGAGCGCCGCCGAACGCATCGATGCGTACCGCCTGGTGGACGGGCGCGGAAACTGCGCAACGGCTTCTGCGTTGGCATGTGGGCGCGGTGCTGGAATCTGCGCAACAGCTTCCGGGTGCCGTGCGAGTGGAGGTGCTGTAAGCTGCGTGAGAGCTTCTGTGGTGGCTGGCGGCAGGAGGTTGCTAGTTCCTCCGCGGTGGCCAATAGGCCGGAGCGGCGCTTGGCTGCGAGGGCCGCCCGATGCCACTTGTGGCTTTAATTCTAATTGCTTCAGCGCAACAATACTGTTGTCAGTGTCCGCAGAACAGACAGCGACAACAGGCTTTAATGAGAAACTTAGAATTTGGTTTAATGAGGAATGTTTAAGGTAATAGTTTATATTTATACACTCTGACTTTTATTGCGTCCTTCTGTTTTTAAGACGTTATATTAAACTTAAAAGCACAGGGGAAAAAAAAAAGTTTGGCTTTGACTTGAGACACAATGCACATTTATGTTTGGACTGACTTGGAATGAAAGATGTGGGCGTCATTACTAATTAAACCGGTGATTCACTCACACTGTCGAACGCTAGATGTTCCAATTAGTTTAATTAGTATGGTTCGGCACCTACGCTTACAATATGGTTGCACAGAAGAAAAAATAACAATCTCTCAATACTTGTGGGAAAAAAAAAAAAAAAAAAAAAGAGGCACTGAGTCATGCATTGTTTAAGCTTCAGTCAGCTGCGGGTAGCAGTGAGAGGTGTGTGTGTGTGTGTGTGTGTGTGTGTGTGTGTGTGTGTGTGTGTGTGTGTGTGTGTGTGTGTGTGTGTGTGTGTTTTTAGATTGCAACTGGTCAACTGAGTCCAAAAAAAAAAAGAAGGATGTTGTGTTGTTCAGAGGATCTGACAGCTGCTCTGCATTAGTTCTGGGCTTTAGAGCTTGATCTGTCTACAGTCTCATGACCACAGAGAGACGCTCACTTCAAATGAGCTGTGAATCGCAGCTTCACAGGTAGCTATTATTGTGGCCCTCAGAAGAAGGACTATGCGTTGTTAGCTGACAAAACGTCAAAATACCAGTGGCTGGTTTTGTTGTTATTGCTGCTTTTCGCATCCACTGAATCCGGTATCGGTTCATGTTCCTAAAACGCAGATAGATATATCTACATGTAGTTCGCTCAAGCTGTCGTCTACATGTTGAAGTCGTCAAAACTCTCCCAATTAACAGTACAGGTCGAATGTTGGCATCTATTGAATAAAAGAATAAGTCGGGATCTTTTTTTTTTTTTTTGCAATCCAAAATGAATGAATAAAAGTGACCATAGTTGGAAGCAGGAGTTTCCTGACTCAGCTTGCTCACTCGCATACTGGCGTATAGCCAGAGGCAGCCTTACTGCAGCTGATGGGTCATGATCCAAAACAGTCCACCCATGAGCAGCATATGTCCACAGATTGCCTCGACTGTTTCCGTCGGGGCTCCTGGGGATCTCAAATTAATTGTATATTTGCGTGATTAAACTTTCGACTTATATCGTGCAACGTTAGCTAGACGCTGAAAGCGAGCAGGAGGAGGAATGCATCGTGACGACGTCGATCCATTAGTGTATTTGAAAATGCACATAAAATCTGACGGATTAATTATTTTTTCTTTAAAGAGCTTCCAAGTTTGTGTAATTTTTTTTTTTTTTTTTTTTTTTAAAAGCTGTCAAAGAAAATGCTGATTTCTGTTTCTTTTTTTCCCTGTTCAACAGTTGCCGGCACAGCACTCCCAACCTGCACAAAATATTGAACTCTATGAAAGGAAGCGTGTATTTCCCGGAGATGCAATTTTTTTTTACTATTTAACTTTCTTACACTAATATGTTATAATGTCCTACTTTCATCTTAAACGCTTTTCCTATCTGGGATCTCTGACAGTATGTGCTTGTCACACTCTACTGTGAAGCTCCTAATATGTGCTGTCATGCTTCACCGGGGTACGTGAGATATGACTCTGGCTCCGTCTGGACAAACTGATGGGGAAAATAAATAAATAAATAAATAAATAAAATTGTGTTTAACGAGTGGCGATCATCAATTGGGGGGCTGCTGCCTTTCACTTCGCACAGCCAACATCCCGGCATCAGCATGTTAAGGTTTGACAAATGAAGCGCCCGTCCGCCTCGCGAGCCAGAGTTGATGCTCAAATGACTTACTAATGCCCACGAGGTGTTGCCTGTACCATCCCATTAGAGAGTAATGATGCAGGAATTAAGAAAGGCGAATGACAAATAACTGGGATCCCTACGTCACCGGTCACGAGTGTTTTAACACGAACGACCGTCGGATCTGCGGGCACGCCTCTGTAGGACGGCCCTGCAACGCATTTGGTTTGAAAAAAGGAAGATTCTCTTCTCGGCAGAACTCATTCGGAATCCTGTCAGTGGAGATAAGTGGCAAGCGAGAATTGGTTTCCAGAGAGTAAGTTGCAATAGTACAGCCTCAGCCCATCAGAGAATGCGGCTTTGCCTGCAATGTACATTAAATGCTCCATGTTCTTACAGTCCAGAAAATCTCTCTGGGATTGAAATACACATGCGCGACTGTGGATTCAAATTAAAACGCGTGATGTACTGTGCGCTACGGGTTTCAAAAGGTCGGGGTTTGGAAACAAGTCATTCAGGTCACATTGTCCCTGTGTGCTTAAAGTAATTCCAAGGAAACTTGAGCGCAGATAATGAATCGATGAGACTTTCTCTAAACACGGAGTAGGACATGGTTTCACCTTCGCCACCTGTTGCTTCACTTGCCAAAAAAAAAAAAAAGCCCCTTTCCTTACAAGGAGAAATGTAGATGTCCTGAAGAACTACGGTTGCTTAAAACAAGCTTACCCTTGGTATGCCAGCCAAAGAAGCAAACAACTAAAGCCACATTGTTTGAAAAACACATTTGGCAAGCGACTGCCTCAGCAGATATCCTGATTAGTTAGTTAGTATTTGCTTTTTTTTTTTTCTGTTTGTTTGTTTGTTTTCGCAAAACTCACGCTGTAAAGAGCAAAAAACAAAGCAACAAAACGGGGAAACGCTTATTGAAAATGACCACTAAATTCAGCAGGTGTTTAATTTTTAGCCCAGGTCTGTGCATTAAGATTAAAATAGCCGACATATGTCAAAGACGGCGCCGCCTTCCTTTTAAACTGAAGTTACTATGTATCCTTTTCTCTGCTGTCACGAGCTTATTGCTCAAACCCAACGCAGTTATCAGATTCTAGGTCACCGGACCGGCCACTCTGGTCTACATTCAGTGAGCCGGACCTTTTTCCACAGCCGTCCTGGCAGGTCAAGAGACGAGCGGCTCGTGTGGCAGAAATAAATCTGGGCATTCTCGTGGCCCTCTGAAGCCGTCTGTCTGCTTTCGGACTGAGAGGAGCAGGAGAAAGGGGGTCAGTGAAAGCACTCCCTGTGATTTGAGGTGCAGTCTTTTTTTTGTTGTTGTTGTTGTTTTTTTTTTAAAGGGTCTTGCATTAACATCCAGACATCGTCTTCTCCTCTCGCTCGATCAGCGGTGCGCTCCACAGTTAACACCTGTACAGCATGTACTATCGCCGCCACTCCCCTTTTGGAGCAAACACACACACCAAAAAAAATAAATAAATAAATAAATAAATAAGGAGAGTGTGAGTCGGAAGCATGCTAGCCTATTTCCACTCGCAGCAGTGCAATGCCTGGTTTGTGATGCGAACCCCCAGAGTAGGCCAATTTAAGCTCATCCTGCTCCCGTGCTGTGCAGGACTGTTTGTTCCCGTTTCCCTTCTGGCTGAGACCAGAGAGCTTTTCCTGCAAACCTTTTAGAAATTGATGCATATAGATGAGACAAGATTATGTTACGTCATGTCTCCAGAGCATACGACTGTGGATTATGGTCGAGTGTGGGTGAGGAGGAGGTGCAAAAAAATAAATAAAATAAAATAAAATAAAAAAGAAAACAATGTGGTCGTGGTGCACGAATGTGCATCCGTGTTGTGCAGCCGTGCATGGAACACACATGTGCCACGCACGCCTCCTCGCATGACTGCTCTCGCCGCATGCGTTTTTCGCCGCTGAAGAGCAGTGGGAGCCGAGCAAGAGGAGGGTGTGTGCATCCTCAGATCATATTGCCCTCACGCCCATCCTTCGCCTCATTCTGCCTGAGTGGTCCATTTCCAAATAGAGGAATATCCGCCTGCAGCTCAGGAAGCAAGCCAGCAGCACAGCAGATTGTCTCCTTCCATCCATCAGCGTTATTATGTCTTGGGCTGTCTTGGTGGGATCGAGTGTGAATTTTTGGGTCGGTGTGACACAAACGGCTTGATCACATGCGCCCCGTGTTGTGGCCACGTTATGCAGAAGAAGCGGCGGCGTGGGGAGAGAGGTGGGGATTTGGTGGGATCGACAGTGTTTTATTATTATTATTATTATTATTATTATTTGGGGGAGGGGGTGAAGTGGGGGAGGGGGTGAAGTACCAGGCTGTGCAAATAAAACTGCAACAGCTGGCATGGACATGAACGCCACCTCGCACTGTTGTATTTCTCACGTCGGCTGCATCGACAGATGATGCCCGCATCCTTCTCAGATAACGTTTCATTAATGCACTCACAGGGCCACAGTGGGAGGGAAGCAACAAGAAGAACAGGAAGAAGAAGAAGGAATACAACAAAGTCCAGCCAGTCACAGGTCTCCCATCCACACCCCCCACCCCCACCGCTAAACACAGCATGCAAAAACGCGCATCCGGCGCCCCGGACGCGCAGCGCCGCCGCACATACCTGCCGAAATCTCCGCGCGGGACCCAAGCCGGAGTGAGCGGAGCGAGCCGTGTGGAGCCGATTCCCCTCTTTGAGCGACTGGTCGGCGCTCGGGAGAGAGAGAGAGAGAGAGAGAGCAGGAATGCTGGGGATGAGAGGCGCGGAGGGAGGGGACGGAGCGGCTCGGTGGGTGCGCAGCTGGCTCTGCTAATACCAGAGCTCACAGCATCTCCCCGCGTCCGTCAGACATCACAGTCCCGAAGCGCCGCTCCTGCGAGGAAACGCACGCGCACGCCTCTCTCTGTCTCTCGCGCGAGCGCTCTCTCTCTCTCTCTCTGCCCCCGCCGCCATGCCGCCGACGGCATACAGAGTACCCTCCGGTCTTCGGGTCCTTGTTGTAAAAAAGAGAAAGAAAAAAAAAAAAACCCTGAGCGATTTTATGTGCTCCGCGACTGATACGCTCTCCTTTTCTCATTGACAGTTTCACCAGCCCGGCTGTGTGTGTGCGGGGCGGTGGGGAGGAGGACAGCGCTGCCGCCGCCGCTGCCGCTGCTGCTGCTGCCGCTGATGACTGGCTGGCCGGAGTCAGGCTCTGTTCTCCGGCGGGAGAGCATCACTCTGTCCCCCACTTTCTCGCTCGCTTGCTCCCTCCTCTCTCTCTCTCTCTCTCTCTCTCTCTCTCTCTCTCTCTCAGTGGGTGAGTGAGTGAGTGAACGTGCGCTTGTGCCGAGGTATGTGCGCGTGCTCGAGTTGAGTAAAGAGAGAAAGAGAGAGAGAGAAAGAAAGAGAGAGAGAGAGAGAGAGAGAGAGAATGGTAATTTGGGTTTTTTGGAAACAGCACGTGCTCGTGTAATTCCCTTACACCTCTTCCGGTGGAAACCTTTGTGAATGTAACATGCTAGCAAACCCTGCAGAATGTTACTAGCAAGATGGGGGTTCCCGCTACCGTGTTTTGGTTTTGTTTACTTGTATTTTTGTGTGTGTGATTTTGCGCAGGTTATATCCATGCGCGATCCCAGCATGCCTGTGGTGCAATTCTGGGCATGACGAGGCGCAGTAGCGCCACCAGGGGGCGGTAGAGAGAGGGCTAATTGGACAGTTCCCAACGCGTGATACTTTTTTTTTTTATGCAGCAACGTTGAAAACGCTTTGGTAAATTCCAATATGTATTTTCTTTTTTATTTTAGTAATTGATTTATTAATGTAAATAAAATAATGGTAATTTTTATTTATTTAAATTTTTTTTGCCAAAAGTGTTTTTTGTTTGTTTTGGCAAGAAATTACATGCTAATAACTATTATTACTTAAGGCTATTGTGTAAGATTTGGGTTGAGTTGTACTTTGAAATAATTGACATTCAATTTTTATATGTTTTAAAAAAAAAAAAGCATGTTGTAACGTATCAAGTATGCTGTTAATGTTCATGCTTAGATTTTAAGCTAAGCTATTGCTGAATATCTCAATAAAATCCTTTTTTGTTGTTCCACACAGTTTTTATTAATATTATTATCATTGTTACTATTTTGTTTTATTTTATTTTGGTGGACCTATTATGCCATCCCTGACAAAATTTCCTAGGAATGACTTATTTGCTAAAAACCTTTTTAAATTGGTTAAGCGTTGTACCAGTTGTTTGACGTATCTGCTCGTTAGGAATGATACATGAGAAACAACAAATACAAAGACTGTGACTCCATTTTTGTTTGTGCAACCTTGTCGTTATTATATAGGGTTGTCTAACTATCAATGGATTGTAATTTGCTTGCGCGAAAGAAGTTTTATGCATCCAAAATAAATTGGTTGCGGCATCAGAACCGCCTAAATGAAGAGCTCTATCTCTTCCTACATCTGGCATTGAGAGCAGTCTATTATAAACTGTCACCACAGCTTGTTAAATACATCCTGGAGTCTAATTGGCTGACCTGCACAGGAACTTACCTTCAGAACACTCGTCTTGTTTCTAGCAGCGCAAGCCATCCACTTTGACTTTAATTAGTGAGCCAGAAAGAAAAGGAGTCTTGATATAATGCAAGGCAGTAGCAGAAATATGAATAAATAAGTAATTTTTTAAAATTTTTTTTTTTACAAAATAAATGGCAAGGAACATTTAAATGTATTTATTTATTAATGTTTGTATCTCCAATTTGCTCAAAATATAAGTATTGGTTTATGTTTCAATTTGATTTGATGGGGCACTTTTGGTCTTCCGTAGGATTTAAAGCTGGTAGTGCTCAAGTAATAAAGCAGATTGTTTCCACCCCCCCTCCCCTCACTGCCTCCCTCCTGGCTTGGAGGCCATTAAACATTCAAGTAGAAGCCATCTTTCTGTGATGTCCTCCATGAGCCTGCCTCCCCTCCGTTAGTCCTGATCTTCTCTCCCAGCCTTTATGTGTGTCATGCCTTCCCTCCAACAGCCACTAATTGTCTGGCCTTCAAGCCAAACCCCATTCCTCTCCCTCCCTGCTCCTCTCCGTCACATGGGAGAGAGGCTGGATGTATGGAGGCGCAAGCGTGTGTGGTTTTTCAGAGGAGAGCGGGTGCAGACCCCGGAGGCGGGGAGGAGGGAAGAACGGCTCGCCGTCGCCCCCTTGTCGGAGATGCCAGCGACTGCAACCTCGAGCCTCAGCTGTCTTTTGAATCAGCCTGTCTGACTGACCCACATGATTCCCTCCGATTACTCGCAAGCACAGCGGAGCGAACGTTGATCTCTCTTAGCATTTGAACCGCATTTGCCACGGCTCGGTTCAAATCAGATCTTTAATCTGAGGCGGGTTGACTCAGCGAATTAGCGGCGTCTGGTTGGGATGATTTTTTTTTTTTTTTTTAATCTTTCAGCAATTTTCTCAGACGTAAAAATCTGTGAGCGCATGCAAAAATGGAGACGAACGGCACATTTGTGTCAACTTTCACTGTTCGGTGTTTGTAGTATTATTTTGTGCTCCGGTGTCATATCGTCCCTTCACACCGTCCTGCCGTTTCCCTCTGGAAAACAACTGCTGTCTCTGTCTGCGGCTCCAGCAGCCAAAGGGGACGACGGCGAGCCAAGTTTTCCGAGGCCCTCTCCATCTTCGTCCTGCTCTCCCTTTTACTACCACATAACCTCCGGCCGTCCAAAGTTTGTGTAGCAAACTAACAGCTTTCTCTGTCTTATGGTCAGGTTCGTTTTTTAGCAGAGAAAAGCAAAATTGGAACTTTACTACAAAACTAAAAAGAAAAAAATCCATGAAGGATTTGTTTTGTTGATTCCTTTACAGCAGATCAATAGTGCCTTACCTCTCACGTCTTGAACTTCCACATTTTGTCATATTGCATCTTCAAATTTGAATGCATGTTTTAGTGTTGATGAACGTATCAACAAAAGACAATCACTGCGGTATCTGAACGTGAGCCATTTTAGCTTCTCTCTACAATATGTCCCAGCACATGGAGTTCAGCTGTTGTGTCATTTTGTACCAGATTCAAGTCTGATTAAATCTGAGCATGTAATATTTAAAGTTTACAAAAAAAAAAATAAAAATAAGGAGGGATACCAACCTAAAACGGTAACGTTTTCGGAGCCGCTTGACGCTCTGCAGCAGAATCGCAGTGAACGTGCGCTCTCGCCAGTTATGCTTTCACAGGAGTATTATGGACTAATCGCATTTTGTGAAACAGCATTAACGTTACAGAGTGGCATTAGACCGCAAACAGTCGTAGCGCAGGAGCTAAAGCGTTTCTTCATAAACCATCGGATTAAAATTCATCATCAAAAATATCTCCTGATACACAGTTTCATCATCTGAGAGGGAAAACGCCGGAAAGTTGGCACAAACGAGAAAGGCAGATGGCCTTTATATGGCCCTTCCGTGGCTAAAATCTTTCCATTGGAGCATAAAGAGATAGCCATGGGCGGATGAAGCACTAAATCCAACACATGACCGTCAGCTGAAAGGGGGGGGGAAATGTTTTCATTTCTATTTAGCAGAATGAAAGACACTAAAGTTGCATATTCAAATGACACAGCTGTTTACACACAGCTGGCTTTAACTCATTTGCCTTCAGCGCTACAGGACTAGACTATTGTTTTTCTCATATCAGCAACCAGGGAAGGAGAGTGAAACAAATATTGTTGTCGGGGGTCGACTGGGTGGAAATAAAACTGTGTGGACTGTTGAGGCGAGGAGCTAAGAGGTCACGAGCGGAGCGGGAGCCCTCCAGAACGTTTCGACTGAGCAATTGTACGGCTAAATGATCATCCCGCGAAATTTCTGTTGGCTGACTATCGTCAGCCACTGTGGGATCAACAAAATAGACACTAGCGACTTTTCATTAGAGAAGCTGGACCTGGGCATTGTTGCTGTAACACCCATTTAACTTTTTTTTTCATTTCACAACCACAAACTTCAATGTATTTCACTGGGAATTTATGAGACAGACTAACAGTGTTTTCACACCGGGCCGTCCGGTGGATGCGGTTTGATTGGGTGCCAAAATCGCAACGTTTTCAGCAGGTGAGGTTCGCTTTCTCACCGCACTCTGCACACCGATCCAAACTAATTGACAAACCTGTTCACCTCCTCACCTGTGGTGGCGCTGCACCAAGAACTACTGAAGGAAGAAAAACTAAAAAACCTCAGGAGAAGACATGAGTAAAATGGTTTCGATTGTAAAAGTTGTACAATGTCTTCTTGTTGTTGTTGATGAAAGACCATGAGCCATTTCCACTCTTGTATATGTTTTGGTTGTATTTACCCAGAATTGTTTTTTTTTTTTTTTTTTTTTTTGCAAATATCTAAAGCTTTATTTTACCATCATTCGGTTTCATCACTTGCCATATTGTCCCGCCAGAAGCTGAACGTTCGCCCTCGTCTTAATTCTCTTTCAGCCTTCCACAGACCGTCTCCCGTTATTGCTTCTTGCATTTCGCGCCATCCATCTTCCCATCAACCCCGAACCGCTTCCCTGTCTCATCCCTCCCTGAGGAAAAGTCTTCGAACGGGACAATACATTCGTCATCATGCATGCTCGACTGCTTTGCAGATCAACAGTGTTTAATTCGATTTAATTAGATGAATGACGGCGCAGACAGGCTCTGCTCACCCATTTGATGTATTAGAAACTTTTAGGGGCTTCAGAATACAAAATCATGTCACACTTTTCACATTTTGATCAGCACAACCATGACAACCATCGACCATCTTCCTTCCTTTTCAAAGGTCTGTGCTCCTTTTTTTGTTGTTGTTGTTGTTTTTCCAATCAGTCGGATTTAGCAGCCTTATCATTTTGCGGGGATCTCTACATTCAGAAAGGCGTTTGGAGTTCCTTAAATTTGGAGAGGGCTGCTAGGATCAGTACAGCTTCGAGCACCCTGGGAGATTTGTGGTGCTGTCTTCCATTTCACAAACTGCTGCATTGCAGATAAGAATCCTCTTCTACCTGAGACCTTTCACACACAACAGGAACAGCTGGCTTCCCGAGCGCAGGACGCCACACACTCCCTCACGGACCTCTTGTTATTTCCTCGTCAGCCATATATTTTATCACCTAAAAAGAGTTAAGACTTAGACAACCCCCCCCCACCCACCCCCACAACCTTGAAAAGCCAAAAAGGTTTTTTAGCCACCTGATTCACAATGGGCCCACAGCCTGCATGCTACATCAGTCAACCAGAGACAAAACAAGAGGCGAAGCCATTGAAATCAATTCAAACTGAGCTTATTTGAAAGGCAACCAGTGAAGAGTGCTTTTTTTCTCCTTGCTGTTGTTGACGTTTTCATTCATACCACGGAGTTGTGAATTCTCTCAGATCACAAAATTGCTGTCAGCTGTTAGGGCATTGGAAAAATAAAAAGTAAAAAAAAAGCCGTCAGTTTCTCGTTTTTTTTCTGCGTTTTGTTCATCCCTGGCAGGAATCGCTCTGGAATCCAGATCTCACCTGAAGCGTACACCAAGTCTGTTTTTTTTTTTTGTGTTTTTTTTCCCCATATTAAATCCTGTCATAACTTTCGGAAGCCCCAAAGTGCCGAGATGGTGTCCGAGTCAGAATGCACTGCCTGGGACTTTTCTTCCCCTTCAGCCTCATCAATATTAACGGGACGAAGGCAACGATGACATGAGGGGGAAAGGAAGAGAAATCATTTTTTTTATTATTTATTCAGCTCCTGTTTGTGTTTGTTCCAGTCGCTGCGACTTTCCATCATTATTCTCCATTTCCTTTTGGCATTTTGATCTCCCTTTTGTGGGTCGACAAAGTGACCAAGACGAGACAGACCAAGTCATTGTTCTGCGAGACTCCAGTCAAGACAGGCAATCGCCAAGTCCCAAGTCTGAAACTTGGAATTTCAAATCCTTTAGAGTGTTTTTTTTTTTTTTTAAACTTCTAAAATTGCTCCTCCATATTGTACAGTTCATTTAAACTTTGCTGCAAGAAAACTTTTACTTTCAATAAAAACCTTCCAGAATAAACAGTCAGTAAAAACAAAAAAGCAGAACGCCATGTTCAGACTTACTGCACCGACTGCAGGAAAACAATAAACAACTGCTCAAAAAAATAAAGGGAACACTCCAATAACACATCCTAGATCTGAATGAATGAAATATTCTCATTGAATACTTTGTCCTGAACAAAGTTGAATGTGCTGACAACAAAATCATTGTTGATTGTCAATCAGTGTTGCTTCCTAAGTGGACAGTTTGATTTCACAGAAGTTTGATGTACTTGGAGTTATATTGTATTGTTTGAGTGTTCCCTTTATTTTTTTTTTTTTTTGAGCAGTATAGATTCTCAATATGATTTCCCAACACAGATGTAATCAAACATACGAAGTGGATTCATTTCGGCGTTGTGATGGAGAGAAACTCTAGTTTGATTGGCTCCACTGCAGCTCGTGCACACGTACAGCCGGAATGTGGAAAAGCAGAGAGACCGTCTGCATCTGTTAACGCAGAACGATTTCCAAGCAAAGTCATAAAATTAATGACTAAAGTCATGTGACTCGAGTTCCCACCGTCGTGACACACTTTCATAAAAACAAACACTGACTCATAGCAAACAGTCATGACGTCTCTTATTTTTCTATGTGATATTTTTGCCTTATTTTGTTTCTCTTTTTGCGATTGTTCATATCAAAAAGAATAAATAAATAAATAACCTAGAAACACAGATATCTAAAGTAATCAATCATGGTACAAAGTTCAAATGACCTCAAACTGATGTCTTGAACTTGACGTGGTTGAAATTCTGAATTTACATCACGGAACGTGGAGCCAACAAATCTGCAGCGACCGTGAGTCATCGTCATGGCAACACGGAGCCACATCCTGGAGGAAGGCTCATGACACCTTATGGAGTCAGCGACATGAAGAATCACGGTAGCCGGGGCAGCAAAGATCCAGCTCGACCCAATTCCGGCAAAGTGTGCGGAACAAGGAGCTCAGTGGGTTTTCACAGCAAAAATGCAAAGCGAGAAAGAAAAATGTAGGAATTAAAGGACCTGCTTGTTTTAGCTGCCGCCGGGCTGTAATTTGTACACTCAGCAAACCCAGCGTGCCGGTCCAGATTCACCCTGGGCAAAATTAACCCGGGGCTTAGTTTGATTAGATGAAGAGGTTTGACGTGTGACTTGATTTGGATCGATGTGACCTACGAATGTGGACCTCAGCACCACAACTCAACCATTTGGGCGCCTGTGAGGAGTCGGGGCCGCCGTGGCTCGGTTCTGGGTAAAGGCTCCACCGAATGACTCAGAGCTTCACTCGCGCTCGCTCTTTCCTTCTCTCCTTCTCTCCTTCTCTCCGTCCAGCTCTAATGCACACGCTCGGTAGCCCAGGGGTGACGACTTGTTGATTTCCATTTGTATCGTCGGCTCATCGTTATTCACACCTCAGTCACCACAACACACAGCGATACGAGCAGGTCCCACATTTCTGGAGTTTCCGAAGAGGCGGCGGGCAAAAATACCCCTTAATAAGACCACAACAGGAAAAATGTTTGTGCATTGTGTGGGTTGTTTTTGACACATTTGAACACTCTAAGTCTTTCCACACCTTCAGCGCCGCTTCAGTTGAATTTCCCACAATTCAGCGCTGCATCACCATCACTGTCAGATGACCAAACAAATACCACATGACCAATGAATTAGCCAACAACAAAAAAGGAGGGAATCTGTAATAGGACAGGTACTTTTTCACAGCATGCTGCTCTTTTCCTTTATTCCCTCACTTGTGTCAGTAATAACACAAAATAAGATAAAATAAGTGTATCCCTAATAATTAACAAAAAATATGGCCTCCTGAATGCTGCAGTAGCTCCGTGCCACGCGAGCTTAGCGACGCGGCTGTGTCAACGTATCATTTCCCGGTTTACCGTGTCGTCCCGCAGCAGGCTGCAGACACCAGATAACAACAGCACAAAGCATGCTGGGAGATAAAAGCGGCACTAAATGCGCCGAGGCCCCCTTGGTGCCTGTCACAGCGTGATGTGGCATCAGTCAGTATTACCGCGGCGAGCGGCGTGTACCTGCTAGCGAGCGGTGCAGCAGGAAGGGGAGACGACGAGGCAGAAGAAGTACATTTGTTGAGCGCCGAGCGCATGAACGGCATAAGAAGAAGCGACTCCTAAGACAAAAGTTTAAGACTTGATTGCAGGAGCGAAACGTAGCATTCTGCGATCAAACGTCCCGCTTCTCTGATGCCGGTTTTGGTTGCCAGCCATCAATGGAGACGCGTACAAACAGCAAGGTTAGGGTTAGGGTTAGGGTTCCTGTCACCTTTAAAGAATGTGAGGATGTTTCAGTGAATACTCTGCGACAAGCCCATCTGAATAAAGGAGGATTTAAACAGTCTGTAGTTTAATAGAAGGACTTGTAGTAAAGCGGAGATTTGAAACTAAAAGAGAAGCAATTGTACTTAAATGGCTGCTGCTTTTTTTTTTTTTTAAAGTAATGTGATTTGATTGAAATTAATTAATTTAGTTAATTTCAGTTAATTTCATTAACTGAAAAAAAAATGATGGTATGTCATTGACTG
Source organism: Poeciliopsis gracilis (assembly GCA_911649635.1). NCBI lineage: Eukaryota > Metazoa > Chordata > Actinopteri > Cyprinodontiformes > Poeciliidae > Poeciliopsis > Poeciliopsis gracilis. The sequence goes on from CAJVRI010001316.1 coordinate 15,591, forward strand.
ACGTCACTGTAGGAGTGATGCAACTCACAAAAGAGTTACTATAGTAATATATAAAAAAAACAATCATTAAATTGTGTAATCGTGTCAGCTTCTCTGCAGCATGAAATGCAGCAACTTGACCCGAGTTTAAACTCTCACTGAACTGCTGCGGCTGAAGATGATCTGAGGTGAAAAGTCCCAGCATGCACCTTACCAGACTTTGCACATTTACACGTGTCGAAGAGCTTTCCCACCGCACCAAGATGTGTGCGTCAAAGGAAACAATATGGTTGGATAATGCCGAGTTAAATCACATGTGACTTCTGGAACTTTTTTCAGAGGTGAACTTTAAGAGCCTTTTTCTGGGTTTTTTCTACCAGAAGTCTAGATGTTCTCGACACTTAGGATAAACCTTTTAGGATAGTTTTGCAAAGCACAACCATTAACTGGTATGTTAAGAGTCACTAGTCGTTTTTTTTTTATATCACCCAAAAAAATCTCCAGGAATGATTAGCGCTGAAATGTTCTCGTTTTGTTTTGATGATTCAGTTCTGAGGGAAGGTGATGGTCAAACTCCTTTTAAATCTCAGCGGTCCTTTGTTCCTTGCAACTCACAACATAAACTAAACTTGAATGTTTTGGGAGGAGGGGGAAAAGTCTCTCTTTGCTCTTTATGGCACTTAAGGAAAACGGACTGGAAAATTCGGAGGAGATACTCTCGGTCCACCAGACCTGTGCTTTTGTTTCCCTTCATGAGATCATTGCCTCCAGCCAAGATGCGGCGGGTGAATCAGCGGCTCAGTCAGATTTATATCAGTCAAAACAAGTAACCACTTCCTGGTTGACCGTCTGTGAGCTCAGAATCATTGAAATAAATTTTTTCTTTGCCAAAATACTAAATTAATGGCCTAAGTCTCTTAATTTTTCTTGCCCCAAGTGAATTTTTATATACATTTTTTTGCCTAAATCATCTTTTGACAATAAAAAGGGCTGATTTTTTATTTTTATTGTCAAAAATCACTGAGCAAATAAAATGATTTGGGTTGTGATCTCGGATCTTGCCAAAGTAGATTTTACAGATTTATTTTGGTGGCATTTTTTAGATTTATACATACAGCTCTAGATAAAAATAAAAAATAAAAAAAAAACAGAGATCACCTACAATGATCAGTTTCTCTGATTTTACTTTTTGTAGGTAAATGTTTGAGAAAAATGAACATTGTTCTTTCATTCTATCATCTACTGACAACATGTCTCTGAAATTCCAAGCAAAACTTTAGTATTTATTCGCAGAAAATGAGAAATGGTCAAAATAACATGAAAGAAGCATTGCGGAGAAAACAAGTTTCTATTCATTTAGAAACAACAACACTAATGTTTCAACTCAGGAAGAGTTCAGAAATGAATATTTGGTGGAATAACTGATTTTTTCGAGGGGGTTCAGGGCAGCGGGCTCTTATTTTTTATAACGTGTGAAAAAGTGATGGATTCTCGAACGTATTGCACAGAGATCAGTCAAAAATAAATAAATCACACATGGATGGCTTCCACCTGTCCATTACCGGCAGCTCAACCGCTCAGGTTTCTCAGATGTGACATTTTATTCCAGACAGCGAACTTATTGTTAGCGAGGAGACAAGAAGCACTATCACATAAATCTTCGCTGCCCTATTAGCGGCTGAGCCGCCGTTTTAGAGCGGAGACTTTCACTCGGCTGCAAAAGGTCAAAGTGGTTCTTTTGAAGCTCTCTGCTGAGTGAGTCTTTTTCTTGCAGGATTTTTTTTTTTAAGGACTGCAGCAGCAACCTGTGGCGGCCCCCGATCTGGTCTCCCAACAAGAGAGACCAGACGGCTCTCTCATCCCAAACTCCTGCAAGCATCCGCGGAGCAATAAAACTCAAATGCGTCAAATGTAAGGCCCGGAAAGTTTAATTCACGACTCCGTCGTCTTGAAAATATCGAAAGTGAGTAATAAGAGATGTTCAAGACTCTTCCGAACCCGCTGCAAGTGACGGATGCTGGTCTCGTCGCTCTCCTCCTCCCCGGTAGCCGCCCGGCTAAAATGAAGCTGTAAAAGCCTGGGCACACACGCGGGCGTCACCGGAGCACAGGCCCGCCCTCAATGCGGCAGGCTAATTATATTTGCACCCCCGGTGATGAATGTGGCTCGGCTGTGATTTATTCACATCGTCGCCGACAGCATCCTGGGTCCGTCTCTTCCTGCGGCTTTTCCTCTGGCGCGCAAATGAACGCGCAAGTGTAAGGAAGTTTAATGTCCCCCGAGAGCAATTATCGCGCGGCCCCACGGTATGCCGGTGTCCATTAATCTCCTTGCCGACTTTGCCGTGACAGCACGGCACTTCCTGTTGTTATTTACCGAACACTTCCTGACCGGGTGGGTTTTACTGCGCCGAGTGATTACAGGCACAAATATGCTGACTCGTCAAATCCCAGCAGCCCCAACGTGTTGGGAAGCTTGTTACCGAGGCAATAAAGGTTAAAAGAGAAAGGGGGGGGGTGGTATAAAAGCTTAATAGGCACATGAGGTTGCTGTCAAAGGCTCATGCTTTACATCAAACAGGAAAGTGGTAAATATGAACCGGTTTTGTGCAATGATTCACCGAAGGATCAAACGCAAAGATGCAAAAAGAAAGAAAATATTTGGAAAAAAAGAATAAAATTACGTGAATAAAGTCATAGTATGAGAATAGTCATAGTATTACCAGAATAATGTCGAAAAGCGGAAAAGAAAAATTGAAATACGAGGATAAATTTTGCTGTCGTAGCATAATCATTTTGTTATTCTTGTACGAGTTTCTTCTCGCGATTTCATTTATTTATTAAATTTGTGTTTAAAATAAAGTAATCATTGGCAGCATGAGGACGAGGGTTTGAGCTTCTCTTTTTCTGCAACACGTTCATTTCGCTCTACAGTGGAAGTTGTTCACGCTCTGCAGGGCTGCGCTCAGAGCTGCGTGTTGCTGAGAGAGGAGAAAGCAGGTCGGTAAGCAGGACAGGGAACCGAGGTGAGATCGTGACAGATGGCCTTTCTCTGGACGTCTTCCACATGCTTTATAAGCACACGCCCACACGCACGCACACACATTTGCGTGGCTATCTTTCTGGGGACTTTCCACTGGCTTCCATTCATTTCTGCACCCTGAACCTTGCCCTTATCCTAAGCCTGACCCTAACCAAAACTCAATTCAGGTCTTAGTCGGAAATCTGACCCTTGACCCAAAACAGTGTTTCCCTTTGTGGGGACCAGGCTTCGGTTCCCACAACGTAGTATTTGTCAGGAAAATGGTCCCCACAGGGTTTTGCAATCAAACGCGCACACACATGGAAACACACCCAAGTTGGTATTTGTACCAATGTCAGGACTTTGTATTGACTTCCTTTCATTTTAGTAATGATATTTATGTCAAACTTAAGACGATCTCCCTAACCCACGGCACTAGCACCAGACGTCTGTCCCCATTGGACCCATCGGTCTTCTGAAGGTTGTAAACAATTACATTATTATTCTCCTTTCTTCGGTTGTCTCTGTCCTCCTCATCTCCCACCTCTCGCCCGACATCATTCTGGTAAATCCGTCAGGCTGCCATCCCGCTGCCTGTTTCATATCTCCCGATTTCCCTCCACCTGCTCTCTTCCCCAGCTGTCCCCACTCAGCTGTGATTAGCTCCACTCCTTCATCACTTCCTCCTCTCCCTCAGTATTTAAGCCGTTCGGTCCGCGTCGTTTTCCACCGTCTCTCTGATGCTCTGCGATCGGCTCCGTCGCGTTCTGTGTGCTGATCGTTAAATATGCTCTCGATACGCAACAGAAGCCGCTTGGCGCTTTCGCTTTCATAGACTTAAAAAAAAATAAATAAAATAACTATTTCTGCTTGAAGGATTTCCTCTTATCTTTTAAAATCTCTGACATGAATGGGATGCCGTACGGGTCAGAGCACATGCGCTGTTCCCATTGTTAAAGCCTATCTGTGTCGTGCTCTCGTTACATTTGCTCCATTACTCAAACGCAACGACTTCTTTCCTCGCGCACTCCCAAGTTACTCCGATCTGGCTGCCGTTCACTGTGAAAACGATGCCGCGAACAACCGATTATTACTGTTTTTACAAATGAACATCGGAGTGAAAGGACAAACCTCCATTACCGTAGTTCTAAGGTAAAACACTAAAACCATTTATAGCCGCCCAGCTATTCTGAGAACAGGTGGGCTGGCAGAGGAGATTCTTTCCTCTGGAGATTTACTCATGGAAATATTTTTCCAAGCGCCAAACAGCAAACGGATATTGATTTTTCCTGAAAAAAGAAACCTTGCTGAAAGTCCCTTGCTGTACTCGTCTGTCGTCCCGCTTGAAGACAGACATCAATAATTTTATTGCGACACCCAAGAAAGCCACATATTGTGAGGTCATAAAAACATCTATACGGCAAACCACATAACTAATACGTTTCTATGATTTTTCTTTTACTATTATTGAAATCTCTTTGTCACTTCAAGTACAGCGGGCAAGGAAAAACAAAACAATAACTGAGGAAATCAAATATCTAAAAATAGCCAATGAATCGGAAAGGACACAGCAAGACAGCCATTTATTCCTACTTTTTAATGCATAGATGCTTTAATGCTTTAGACGAGTGAACTTTGTTTTTACTCATATCAATTACTATCTTTACACGTAACTATATTTTTGCCTCAAAGGAAACTGTGCTTTTTCTACACTAGTCAAGCTGTACTTTATGGCTTCCAAAATTGTCTAATTGAAAATAACCATATAGTTCCCATTATGGAAAGTACGTTTTTTTTTTTTTTGTTTTCATTCCCGGTGAGAAACATTCTGCTAACCAGCCTCGTTTGGTGAGGCTGAAATGACTCATTAGGCAGAAACAGGGAGGGTGAATTACAGAATCAACAGGGTGGGATCATTAAAACTGAATTCTTCTTCCAGCCAAAGCTTTAGGTCATTTCCTGAGAAATGAGCTGAACAAAATTAAGAGGAAAACAGTTGAAAAAAAAAAAAAAGACTAAAAAAACAGGTGTGGGGAAACATGTTGCCGCATGCTTAAATTAAAGTATTTTTGACTCAATTTTCTACCGTTTTCAAAAGATTTCCAGCTTTCAATCAGAAAACTTTTAACGAGGGGAAATATTTACATTTCACCCTCTGTACAAAGAAAACTAAAAGTGTAGTTGTTTTTTTTTTTTTTTTAGTAGTTTAACGTCAATATGAAGGCGTACTATGTCAATAAAAAAAAAAGATGTATTGCATAACGTAAACCATTTTTTTCACGTTAGAAAAACAGTAAAACCTCCAAAACCCTGTTAATGCTTTACATTTTCGCCTCCTTCTAATGTTCTGCGGGGTTACGCTCTGGAGACGGACTGTGTGCGTAATGCTTTTAATCTATCCGTTGTATTGTTGTCATAGCGACAACAATGAAATTATTTTCACGGCGGGAGACGTCGCGATGAGCCATCTGCAGCGTTCAGGGCCTAAATTCCACTGTGGTAGTCCTTGTGCATTCGGCACAGACGCCTGTAGCTGAAAAATGCCTCCAAAAATGCAACGTTTTTACCTCGGCGCTCTATTCGATGTTTGCTAATCCGTACATGCGCCTCCTGAAGCAGAGGGAAGCCAGAACGGAGACTATTAGACAGTTTTTCATGGCGACTGAGGTCCAGTCTGCCTGCAGATCATTAACGAGCTCCCACCATGGAGCTGACGGCTGATTCCTCAACTTTCTCACAATCGTTCTCACCCCATGATCCAAGACCCTGCACGGAGCATCAACTTTTTTTCTCGCTCTGTCTGTGTGTGTGTGTGTGTGTGTGTGTGTGTGTGTGTGTGTGTGTTGTCATTTCCCAATAATTGCTGACACAGCTGCCATCTTGTCGTAGAGCTAGTTTCTAATGATGGCTCTGTGTGTGTTCACTCGGACAGGTTAGAGTCACACATGTTCTCTAAATGATAAACTGATTTTGTGTGCAAATGAATGCTCTGCAGGACTCGGCGCTCTCGAATCTTATTTCATCATGCAAAGCGATTTTCAAATTTTATGCAATACTGTTTTGTTTTTGTTTGTTTTTTTTTGTTGCTGATATTTTGCACTTTCCTTCCTTGTGAAATGAAGGCGCTCAGCGATGACTCCTGTATCTCTACAGCTTCAACAAAACTTCTTGCATCCAAGTAAAACACTAACACTGAATCGTCTGAATTTTAATGCGTTTTTTTTTTTTTTTTTTCCCCCTATTCGCTGAGCACAGCTGCGCCATATTCATCATGATGCAATTTGTCACAACAACTCCACAGGCATGACTTGTCAGCTCTGCATGCTTAGCAGTTTCAAAGAAAATCCACCCTGAACGTGTCGGTTCTGTTGCTAACGCACAACCAGACTCATTCTGCTCTGCAGTGTCTCGCAAAACGACTCGAGACCGGAACGGAGGTTCAGCTCCCCGGCTCAAAACGTGTTCATGTGGCGATGGAGGAACGAATGGCCCAGTCAAAGTCCAGATTTAATTTTAATTGAAAATATATGCCCTTGAAAGTTGCTTCACCCTATTGGATTAACTGTGTGTTTTCCAGCCACACAGTATCATTTTGTAGCACAATTAACTATGTTATAAAATGCTGTAACAAATATGACTTCAAATAATTGCTCTTTCTGAAACTTTCAGGAAGTCATCACAACATCGCTCCTCTGGTAACCCTGGAAGAAGCAGCTCGTATAATGGCCTCAGCAGATGCGCAGCTCCGGCAGGTATTTGCTAACTGCTGCTAGCTAGTCTGAAGGAGCCGAGTGGGTTGATCTGTGAGGTGGAAGTTTGGAAAATGCAGCTCAGAGGAAGAGCCGCGACTCAAAAGGCGGATGCCGTCGGCTCACCCTGGCACTCTGCACGGCTGGATGGTTGCCATGGGAGATTCAAGGATTTCTCAAACATGGAGGAAAGAATCGAATCGACACCCCAGGTATGTTTTTGATGAGGCAAAATCATAAAAAAAAAAGTTAAAAAGTTCAATGTTACTTAATGCTGCCCCTTTAATCTTGAGTTGTTTTGTGAGGAAGAACGGGGAATAAGTCACAGTATCTTGCATTTGCAACGATAATTCAAAAAGTCAGCAACCTCCTGTTCCTGGTCTTGCATATAAAGTGCAAAAGCGACACGCTGGCCCTCGTGGGTCCGGCGTGAAAACATGTTGAAAAATTGCACAAAGTCGGAAAACTTTTGCAATATGTACTTGTGTGCCATATATCAAGTTTGTCCCCTCCGGGTGTCGGCGTAGTCAGACACCACCTGATGTATTGGGTGACTGGAGAGCAAGACTTCAGTGAAACATAACTTGTGCAGTCGGACCAGCTGCAGACTGAAAATCACAGGCTATCAAAGCTGCACTGCCCAAGTCCTGCATTTTAGAATAGGCACCACACAAATTACACCATTTAGCACCCGTTCCACTAGCGGTCTGGGCAAAAACAAAAACAAACAAACGGAAAAGAAAAACCCAGCTATTTGTCTGGTTCACACGCCAAAAATTAGTGCACTCAGTTTGAGCATAGAAAGCTTTAAAAAAAGAAAACTGTTTCAACCATAAACAGAAAAGTAATGGTAACAGAGTCGATGCTTTTAAACATACAGTCAAGACAATGTCACAGTATGTGTTTATGGCGTGGAGGACAAACACAACGCACAAGCACATCGGTTTGTGATCCGATCAGGGACGTTGCCGCGATGGAATTAAAAACGGCCTGCGTGGTTTTGTGGCGGATGCTGCCCACGCGCAGCGAGAGCCGCTGCGGCCCCGCTTGGCGGTTTCTCCAAAACGGGGTTGCAAGTTGGATTACCAGGGCCCCGGGAGAGGACGTTCCCGCTCGCCGCCGACGGAGGGCCGTCCCAGAGCAACGCCCACCGCAAACAGTGACAGCTGATGACATCACTTGTTAGAGGGCAGGCTGAAGAGCGGGTGCCGCCCAGAGCGAGGCGGAGGAGTCGAGCGAGGTCAGCGTAGCTTTGACCTCCCAGAAGACCGGCGACGTCTTTCGTTTGCTGTCGTCTGCCACGAATGGCAGGCAGTCTCTGTACCCGCAAACGCGCTTTCCGTGATGCTGATATTTACTTCCGAGGTTCGATCTGAAGTTCCCGACACGCGGGGCGAAACAAATCAGTGGAAGGAGGGGGCTCTCAGATCCGACTTTTCCCCATCCGCTTTGATGCTCCCACATGAAAGAGGTTCAAGGCCACAGAGAAGAGACACAGAAAACATGTTAGTTTTCTTCTCCCCCTCCCCCTCTCATGCATCATATAAATCTGACGCCCTGTTACTATTTATAAACCTCTCAGCATTGATGTCACTTGGTCTGAACTGAATTTGAGACTTTTGACTAAAACAGCTGATTATACATAAGACAACATGAGTGGGGCGTGGCTATCTCCGTCCTGAAAAAGTTTTTTTTTTTTTAACATTGAAAGGTTTTCGAGTGGCCTACTCAAAGTTACAAATTTAAAATAGCTGACGTCGCCTTAACAGGACTGCTTGTGCTCTGAGACCTCTCAGAAATCGAAATTCCTCCAAAAGTGAATTAAAAAAGCCCTTGTCACTTAAAATAAATGCTTTATGTCAGCTTTCTTATTTATTATTCCCTTATTTGTGCAGCTTAGCCTCACTGACACCCACCATCTCATTGGCATGAGGGGCCGTTTAAGACAAAAACACTCAAATCGCTGTTTTGACGCTTAGAGAATAAACACTCCATGTTGACTTGACAACCTTAATAGATGAAATCAGAATTCGAGAACCATTTCGTAGTCAGAAGTTTGAATGTTCGTTCCCCCACACACATGTAATCCAGAGCTACTGTTTGATCTCGTGGTGAAATTAGTTTGAACAATGCAATTAAAGCTGGAGTTCAAATGAGTTTGGTCATCATTATGATTCACTTGCATTAGCCAGGGAACATTTGCCGAGGACACGGCACACAGCACACAAAATGTCATTAAAAGGCAACATTTAAATAAGTTGTCATATCAATGACTGAACAGTAATCACCGCACGAAGGCAGGGGAGGAATTAGTCTCTTCAAAATTCTAATAGCATGTATGAAAACAGCAGCCTTCGTCCTGGGGCTGTTTGACTATTTATATATATATATTTCTTTTCTTTATTTATTTTTTTCGTCAGAACTTTCCCGGTGTGTGGGTGCCACAGCGATGAAACCGGCTGGGAGTAATCCGGCCTGACACTCGCCCACATCTTGTTTCCCTAACTGCGTGGCAGGCGCACACCAAGACCCACTATCAGCAGGGAACAAAACAAATTACAGCGGAAAGGCAAAGAGACAAACAAAAGGAAAGAAAGTGGGTTACACAGACACTGGGGAGAGGCCGTTTCGGAAGATTCGATTTGGAGCAATCCGTTAACAAAGCTGCATTATTATTCAGGGGGACCAAAAGATGGATTCGAGTTACTTTGTAAAACGAGTCCCGGCGTTCGGCGGAAGAGCGGCTTAAAGCTGTAATTTGTCTTAAGATTTCGAGCGTCGTGGTTTTGTGTCTCACATTTGTGTCGGCATAACGACGCGGGGAAGCTCCGCCGCTCCGATGACGTCCGTCAAACCTAACGTGTTCGTTTCCAGAAAATAAGAAATGCTGCTTTGTTAATCAAATGCTGTAAGGGTGAAAGGTCGTTACAACCCGGGGAAACGGGGAAAGGCGGAGATGGAACTGATGTAATGAACCAGACGATAAACAAGAGTATTATTACCCCTTCAATGTTTCTACTCTTTATTCCACACAAGTATACATGTCGATGTATTTCAGTGCGATTTTATGTGCTGGGCAAACTCAAAAGTATGGCATGAATATAAAGTGGAAGGGATATTTTATTTAATTATTTTATTTATTTTTTTTACTGTGATGCCCTTGAATAAAATCAGACAGTAGCTAATGAGTCAACAGAGTCCAGTCCAGTGATTCAAAGTCCATGTAAATACAACAGTGACTGCACCGCCAACCTGGAACTCGTCTGCGGTTCAGGATGCACAGATTCAACTATTTGTGGATTCTTCGTATGTTAGCTTTTATGGTATTGCTAAGATGGTTTCCACTCTGCGTATTAATGAAGATTCAAATATCTTGTGTATGAACTGTTAAACGAGGCACCTGTAAGCACTGTTAGCGTATTTGTGGATTTTAGCTATGAGAACTGGGAGAATACTTTGGAGCAAATGTGCCGCTTTTGAATTGCGAACATGTTTTACGAAAGTACATTTGTTCAACAGCTTTATGCTAGCTGGGTGAAACAAGTGACTTCTTCACTTTTACCTCCCAAACATGGGATCAAACGGAGAATTTCCGGCTCGACGATGAGGACTTTAACGCAAGGCCGCGATGGTTGAACAGCAGATTTATTTAGTCTTAACTGCTTTAGCTTGAAACGTTTGAGTGAAAAACTGAATAAATCTCTGAGATCCACGACGTCGGCGATACGTCCCGATTCCAGCGCGAGCCGTGACGCTCGTTGCCGCGGGATTTTTCAGAGTGTCCAAAAAAAAAAAGAAAAAAAAACCCCACAAATCTTTCACAGCCTGGCTTAGCCAGTAATCACATTGAGTAAAGCTAGTGTCAGGCACAATGTGGAGCGTTAATTTATTAGGGCTCCGCATCATCCCACGTCACCGAGAAGCAAAGCAGTTAATGCGACGAGAGCGTCGGGGGAGAAATGGAGTCAAGGTTTCCCCCGACTGTAAAGTCATTTAACCTGGATCCTCTTTTGTCATCCCAATGCGTTATGCCTCATCGTCCAACCACGTCAGAGCAACACAGACTGCATTGATAATGCTGAAATAACTCAAAAAACACGACGGGTCGGCTGGATGGATGAAAGCCCGACCGCCGGGCTTTGTTAAGTTTTCTGGGGGAAACCTTGAATCAGGACGGTTTTCTTCTTGCGGCTGATTAAAAAAGACATTTCGGATTTGAATATTGCACCAGGCAAAAAGAAATGCAGCAATGTGAGCTTAATGGAAAGTTTGATAAATATCTGCCCAAAGGCTGTTTTTCAAAAGATATTCCCATTTGACAAATAAGCCTTTTCAGAGCACGAACTCTAAAATATCGAACATTACTGTTAATCCGTTCTGGCGTAAATAGTTGCATCCTGAAGTGTTCTTCGAAGAAGTTGCCTCTTATTTACCTCTCTCCATCTGTTGTCTTGCAGAAGGAGACCATCATCACCACATGATGCCGCGGCAGCGCTTCGTTTCCTCACTTGGCAAAGAGAGTTTTTTTGGACGTTCAGATCGAACCTGGCGCCGGAGCGCTTTTTCCTGGGAAGGTTTGTGGAGAGCACGGATAACAGCTCTCCTGTCATCAGGTTCTCCGACCTGAGCCGTGGCTCAGCGCACCACCTGCAGCGTTTACCGCGGCCTCTCCTCTGATGAATGCTCTCCACGCCCACGTTGTCAATTTAGATGGATGCTCGTGTCTCGGTGGGTCTGTAGATGTAGCACATTCTCTCGGTTTCCAGATGATGGATTGAGCAGCGCTCTGTGGGAGTCTCGACTTCTGCAAAACTTTATCCCTGACCTGCCTGCTTTGTTCCTTTGTCTTCATGAAACCGTTTATTCACTAAGGTTCTCCATCAAACCAGCCTTTACTTGTGCCGCCACCCGGCTTAGCATTGTTAATTTATCTTATTTTGTTTTATATTATTAGATTTTGGAGTTGGTGTCTAGGTATTAATCTTCCAGTCTTCCAAAAATGCATAAAAAAGTCATACTTCCTGTCAACTTCAAACATTTTTTAACTCAAAAACACAGCCGGCGGCTGAAAGACTGGCCTACCGACCTGAGCTCCAGGCTTTGCAAGTTTTTCGGGGGGGAAAACCTGAAATGTTGTATCTATAAAACATTACTCAAAACAAAACCGACTTCCTGATTTAACGCCTTCAAATTGGGCAACTGTCGCTTTAAAAATTCCTGCCCTTTCTGAAACTCCGCCTTCATGAAATCCTATGTTAACCCTTCAACAGCGTTTCACCGAGAAGCCGCTCGTATAATGAGCTCGGCAGGTTCACAGTTCCTCCAGGTTGTTGCTAATTGCCGCGGGCTAGTCTGAAGGAGCGGAGTAGGGGAGTCGGGGGAGAGGCCTGTTCTGTGAGTCTGTAGCTTGGAAACTGCAGTTCAGAGGAGGAGCTTCGTCTGGGAGGCGGGGCTAGGTCCTCCCAGGCGTTTTTCACCGCTGAACGGTTGCCATGGGTGATTGGACAAATTCACTTTGAAGAAACAATATGTCGAAATGCGTTATCGAGCTTCATGAGTCCAAAAGGTCAAAGACCAAAACGCAGTTCACCTCCTGCAACACGACTCAAACCTCCAAACATATTTTAGAGCCAATTAACCTCATCTGTGAAACTTCTGCTTCGTTTTGGGCTGAACAAACATGTTCTGCTTCGTTTTGCTCCACGTTGGACACCAGCAAGACTTTTGCGTCTGCTGAGCCTCACTTTGATCTTTCAGCTGCTGCCCAACCTCCTGCTGGCCTGGTGCCTTAAATTGGACTCTAATGTGTCATTAAATAATATTACATTTATTGATTTGCTGAGATGTGTAAATCCAAAAAAACCATCATTAAATTTTTTTTTTTTGTCCTCTCCGATTTGGTTCATCGCGCTCTTTCCCTGTGAACGGAGTCGCCGTCGCGAACCGAATCACCGGAGGACCGGATGTGAGTGGGAGGTGAGGAGCTCAGTCTTTTTTGGGGTCAACGCCGCTTCCCGAGACGTCGTTGCCGAGCCTCGGGCGTCTTCATGGTTTAAGGTGGCATTTTCTTCCTTCATTACAGCCGCCCACACTCCCTCAACTGGATGGGAAGAGATTTAAGGAGATTAGAAGTGATGTAATGTTGCGTGACATCCTGTCCTCGACAGCCTCACCCGCGGTGTAGGCCAGAGACACGAGCTCCGGTGCGGCGACACACACACACACACACACACACAAACACACGCACAAGTCTGTAAACCACAGTGACACAATGCACTGACGGCAAACATGCAAACGGTGATGAATATGTATGAGTTGCACTGACATGAACGTGCGTAGCTGAATATTAATGAGTGCCAGTGACATGAAGCTGGAGTTCATTAGAGACAATCGAATGCATGACAAGTTTCACTACGCAGTAATACGGTCAGCTTCAGCGCTAGTAAATAATCAAGCGCTACCTTCAACTCCACTTCAAGCTGGGGTATGTAAAAATAATGTATTTTTTTTTTATATATATATATATATTTGTTGAAACTGTCACTATATGTCTACAGTAATAGTAGGAGACAGGAAAGCAAAAACTGTCTTCTACCGGTGCTAACTATATAAACATCCAGCGCGGTTAGAAGCAAACAATCTGGGCCAGCAGCGCGTTCAAAAGAGGTCAATCATGCTTCTGCACGCGCTGCTTATGCTCTCACCCTTCCAGTCTGCTTCACCGCAGCTGGTTCACCACGGCAGAAGCCGCCATTAATACTGAAGCCAGCTTGCATGGTTCACCGATGACGACGGATAAACGGTAAGCTCCTTCGCAGCCATTAGCACATTTAGCGGCACGTACACGAGCCTTGTTCAAACTGTCACAACATAGTCACAATTTGAACAAATAAGTAGTTTATATGTGTATGTATATAAATACATAACTTAACATTAATAGCTTTATCTCTGCAGTGAAACGCCTGCATTCTGACCCTGGATGCTACAAAACGGTTTCCATCTATCTAAATATGAAGACGAATCACATTCCTGCAGCAGCGGCAGCAGCAGCGGCAGCAGCAGCGGCAGCAGCAGCGGCGGCGGCGGCGATGGTGGCAGCGGTGGCGGCATCTTCTCCCTCACAAAGGAGAGCAGTGGGTCCAACATGGCGCTGCTGAGGAGCGAGAGTCCGATATGTCTGCGTAGCCTCCAGCGACCGGTTCCGTGGCACCTCTGTGTTAGAAGTCCATTCATTCTGCAGGGACCCTGACCCACATCGGCCCACAATATGTACTGCTAATGCGAGGCGCTCGGGGGGACACCATCAGACGATCGTCGCCTGTGCAATAACATGTCGGGGCTGTTTTGGCAGGGAAATGAGAACCGAGGTAACGTTGAGCAGGTTTTGAAGACGTCACGAGTGATCAGTGCACAATCGTTATTGTATTAATCATCTTGTATTAATCAACCTGAAACAGGTTGTACGAATGGTTTGGTTAGTTAGACAGTGCAGAGTCAAAGAGAAGAGCTGCAGCAGAAAATGTAACAAATGTTACCTTCGGACCACCACCTGTAAATAGTCCAGCTGTAAAAAACCACTCAAAAAAAGAAATGCAGAGAGTATAGAAGGATATTTAGCTTTTTTGTACATAATAAAACCATTTTAGGGATCTTTGACCCGGATCATTACACTCAGCGAACAGATAAATGTGCAGAGAAATCAGTTCTCATTTGGAGAGACGAAAATGCTGGGAAGATTTTACCGACACTCAAGGGGATGATGTGCAACCAAGACTCAACTTCAGCTTAAGGCGATGACCTTCCTCAGAAATGAATAAACTTCTTTCACCTCAAAATGACGAACGATAACAGTGTTTTACTTACAGGCGCAGCCTCACCTCACCGAGCAGTTATTCCTTTTTAAAGGCGGCGAGAGGGGTTTAGTCTGAGGGGGGCCAGGGATTTTGAAGTGGGTGGATTGAGGACAGCTAGGAGGATTGTTTTAGATTTGCTGCCTCCGAAGATGGAATAGTATAGAAGCGGATCCACAGGCTTGGCAGGCTCTGATAGCAGCAGATATTCGGGGGGGGGATTTTGTAGCTATTTGTTTCGGTTGTAGAAATGTATTTTGTTTTTCTTATCCATGCCTGAGTAAGAGGTGAATATGAGCAACATAAACTAAATTACAAAGAAATAAAGAAATACACATTTTAACATTTTAGCCTGATAAAAAAATATATATATACTGTTTTTATTATTATTATTTGTTGTTCTGTAATATTAAAAGGAAATACTGATTAGAAACTGAAAACAGGTCAAATTCTAAAAACAAAACAAAAAAAAATAGTTGAGAACAGGCTATGTGAGGCCGGAAAAAACTGTGATATATCAAAAAGAAGAAACAGCATAAATGTTTAAAATTTGACACTTTTTATATTTAATTTTATTTTATTTTCAAAAAGTACTTAATATTAATTTGCTTCACGTGACTCTTTAAAAACAAATCAGTGCTCCTTTTGTTGACGTGTAAATTAAACCAAAATAAAAAAAAGGAAGGAAAGTCAATGTCTAATCTCAGTGGACTCTTCAATCATTATTTTTTTTGTGCGTTACCCGGTGACCGTGGTGGTCATTTGAAATCCTCCGCATCCGACTTAATGTTTTCTCTCAGATACAATATTGTGTTATGAAATGGACGTTTGAAGGGAGTTTAATGGTGACTATAATAAAGATTCAAAGAGCTGCCGTCCACCCACTAAGTCATTATTGGTACCTACTTAGCTGGGGCACTGGTGGACTGGAGTCTATACCAGCAGTTAATGGTTTCCTCCACTTGTCCACCTAAGAAAAAAAACAAAAAACACATCCAAACTGTCCTACGGAAGATTTTACACTTTTTCCTTTTATCGTATGTAATAAAAAGCTTTGAAGAAGTTCTTTTTCCCAGACATACATAGCGGAGGATAACGCATTTCTTTATTTCCTCCACAACATTCACCAACGCTGCTTCTGTCCCCAAGCAAATGTGATCAAATTCAGCTGCAAATGTTGGCCGCCTTGCGATTTTGAAGTTGCGCCTCGCAGCCTCGGCTTTCAGTCCCTCTTATCTCGACCCCAAGGTTGTGGAGGTTCTGGTAGCAGACTCTCTGGCACTGTTTCCACTAAGACAAGAGCCCCACAGGGCACGGCGTTCTCTCGCTTCCTCTCTGCACTGCACACTGCTGACGACAGGCATAGTCAGGAATCTTGTCTGGTGCAGAAATTCTCCAATGACACTGCCCTTGAAGGGTGTTTGTTTTTTCTTTTTTCTTTCTTTTAATCAATAACAGTGATGATGCAAAAAAACAAAACAAAAAAAGCGTGATTTAGGTTTTGTGATCAGAGGGAAACTTTTGAAAACTTTAACGGCTCAATCTAGACTTTTCCACCTTCTTGCTAGAAGGCTGACCCTCTTTTATTATTATTTGTTGTTGTTGTTTTTTTTCTTGATTTTTATTTCATCAGGGAATCCTGGCAAGTATCCTTTCTCGCTGCGTGCCGAGGGGTGGGGGGGTGGACAGGGCGGAGGAGGAGGCGTTACGGTGGATGATCAATAAACTCATCAGGAAGGTTTGGATCGCTGTTTGGCCTCTCGGCTTGCCTCGCTCCACATAATTTGAAAGTGAGGGAGCGTTTCACGTCTCTTGTTATTTGAACCTCGTCACGCGTCACCTCAGCTTCGGGTATCAAAGTATCGCGCGTCGCGTCTTAGAGCTGAAGTGGAGTCAACCCATGTCAGGGTCATTGTGGGGAAAGCGAAGCAAAAAGCGAACCGATCAGAACATGATATGATGACACTGATCAGGCATTGCATTACGACCAGCCTGTAGTTGGACCAGTCATTATTGTGCCTGGTCCAACTGGGACTGGGACGTGTGGTTTGATCCAACCGACAAGCTTTCTTAAGAAGTGGACGCTGGTTCTTTAAATCAGCCATGTGAAGTGTTTCCCATCCACATAGTGCCATTTTACAGTACAATCAAGTAACTACGCTACCTTCAGTTGTTATCCAAATGCTACGTGTGTATAAAATACGACTTAAAAGAAACTTTTAATTGAAATTGAGCCGCTTTAAAACTGCGTCTCTTTCTGAAAGAGCAGAAGTCGCTCGTCTACTAATCCTTCGATGTTTTTACCAGCGTTGCGTCGAGATGTAGCTGCTAAAATGAGCCCAGCGGATGCGCCGCTCCTCCAGGTGTTTGCCAATTGCTGATGGCTAGTCTGAAGGAGCCGAGCAGTGGAACCACGGGGGAGGGGCTGCTCTGTGAGGCAGAACCCCCCCCTCCTATAAGAAAGGTTTGCTGTGTGTGGGGCAACACTGCCGCTGGTTTCCATGGTGACCTCTGCCTATCAAAATTATTTAATGAAACAGGGCAGGATCCCAGGCTGCGCAGCAGATAATTAAAACAGACTGGGCAGAAATTCCTTCAGCCTGACGCAAGAGCCTGGTGAAAGTCTTTAATTTTAATATTTATATGTAAAGTCTCCTTTTTCACACGCCGTTTATATTTCTGCTTAATGTATTCCGAAAGCAAATAGATGTTTGCATTCATCCTGGGTTGTGTTTGATTGTTAATTGAGATAATAGGATTGTTGATTTGCCTCCTGAAAAGTCACACATTTGACTTAATTCAGAGCGTATTTTATTTTTTGAATGTTTTCTTAATGTCTGACAGTCGGAGAAAATCGAATGTATTTCCAGCAACGTGTAAAAACGTTCCCTGTCTGACATCAGCAGATGTCGGCAAAGGTCAACGCAAACAGGAAGCATGCCAGCAGCGGCTAAACATTAACAGACGGAGGTGCGCGAAACGCCAGAGAGTTTTCTCCCCGGTCGTCGTATTTAAAGCTTCACTTTCATTGTCTCAGAGCTGCAACTCGTCTCCTGTGCAAACGCAACCGGCGTCCACATCAAACTAGAGACGAAGGTGAAGCCCGAAGAGAAAACAACACACTAATTTCTGTGCACACAAAGACGTCAGCACCGCGGCGCATTTGCAGAAGTCGGCGGGAGGAACAGGTGGTCCCGCCAGAAATCTCTGTTGTTGTTTTTTTTTCTTCTTTAAGCGGAGCTGGAATGAAGCAATGGTGACGGACAGCAGGACGGAGATTTGTTTTTGTCAGTAAGTCCAAATGAGGGATGAAACATTTGCAGTTCCTGTTAACTACCATGTTTGTGTTACGGAGTTCTAAATTAATTGTCATTCATTTATTGAGATTTCTGGATCGTGAAACTGTGACAGAAAAGCTGATTTTGGAATCAATGACATAGTAACAATAATCACTGGGACAAATTATTGTGTTATTGTTCCTGCACAGAAGCGACACACCTCTCAAATTGTGACTCTTTTGTATTAATAATGCTTAATATTAGTTAAGCAAAAAAAATTGTAATTATATTTGACATAAAATGCTGACAGACTATTTTCATTTATTGTAAATTTATGTTTAGTCATAATTTATGTTGACCTTAAACACATACAAGCTTAGTGCTGCATTCATATTGTATTTGTTCAAAAATACAATAACGTTGTATTGTAACATTGTAACGTTGTTATGGCAACGTAGGAATAAGTTCACCATCAAATGTACTGCTTGGTAACATAAGCACTCCAAAACCAGCAGATAAAAATCATTTTTCTCTCTTTTTTTTTTTTTTAACCAATTTGCGGAACATGAGGATCATTTGTAGCCCGAAACACGGAACGACAAAATGCGACAATCATCTTCATCATCTCCAAAACGCTCCATCAAGAATGTGCGGGAGAAATAATCCGGGGACATGAAATCCCTCAATTCCACCGCAAATAAGAGATGTTGACTAATTCCAACCTACAATCTGAGGCTTTAGGCTGAAATCCATAAATGCATGTAAGACAGACACAGAGGGTATGTGCACATGTGACAGCTTCAAGGCTTTACTGTACACACACACACACACACACACACACACACACACACACACACACACACACCCCCCCACACACACACACACACACACAGAGGGCTTACTGTAATCTGTGCCGAGCTACTTCACAGTCTAATGAAGTCACGTTGCGTCACCACTGTTACACACACACACACACACACACACACACTCACACACACACAGAGCACAATCAGGACACAAGATAGGATGTAAGTATGTCAGAAACAATTTCCTGTTTGACTAAGACTTGACTGAAATAATGTACATGATGAAAAAAAAAAAAAATCTTTTTTGGCAAAAAAAATAAATAAAAAAAAATAGAAATTATATCTAGGCTGAATAGGTTTTTGCCAAAAAGCATGCGGTGGACTCCAGGGTCAAGTGCAAGGAAGTTGTTTGGTCTGGTGAGACCAAAGTTGACATTTTGTCCAGCAGGGAGAAAAGGTCATAATAACATGTTTGGTGGACACATTACGACGAAAACGTTCCCGCTGTGAAGCATGGTGGAATAGTGGGAAATCAAGGACAGTTCGCGTCCAACCGCAAGAGAACTACGACATTTATTTTCCCACTAGACAACGACCTGAAGCTATCCGGCTAAAGCTGCACAGAAATGGTTGAAACACAATAAAGGTGGGATGTTCTGGGGTCACCTAGTCAAAGCCCGGACCTCAATCTCAGAAAATATATTGCTGGACATGGAGGTGGGGGAAAAACAACAAAAAGCTTTTCACAGCTGATCCAAGCTGACGGTGCTTGAACTGCAGCGACCAGATGAGCGATAATGATATCGACAACTAAGTTTTGCTGCTTTATACTTCAGACATGTGCGATGACAATAAAGATGGTTTCAACTCTGTTCTATTTTGCTTGTGAAACTGACATCAGAGGAGGTGAAAACTTTATTTAGTCACTAAACTAGTGTGAGGATTTGACATTCTCCACTAATTACTTTTCGCCTCGGCGCGCCTGTCGCTGCGCATATTTGCGTGCGCCGAAGCCGGTTTATGGCGCCTCTCTCGCGTTTGTGAAGTCATCTCGGCAGCTGAGTGTTGTTTTCCTTCACCCTCTTCCATTCCCTCGAAGGAGAGACGGTGAGACGCCGCGTTTCCCTCACTGTTATTATGAGCTGCTGGAAGTGCGAGAACCAAACCGATTTCAAACTCAGTCCTCGACTTCACTGTCAATCCGGTTCAGCGAACATTGCGCGTTTAGCTGCATGTGTGTTTCCATAAAGGGAAAGTAAATATGTGCTATGGTAATGCAACTGTGTGCTGAACCCTTCTTTGTCTTTAATGCTCAGGTAGAAAATAATCTCTGTGTGTGTGTGTGTGTGTGTGTGTGTGTGGGGGTGTGTGTGTGTGTGTGTGTGTGTGTGTGTGTGTGTGTGTGTGTGTGTGTGTCAGGCTGTCTGTGAGACCTCTTGAAAAAGCCCCACTGAGGCTGGACGCCCTGAGGCATGACCAGGTGTCCCTGTGCCGGGAGTCTGTAGCGATACACTCTGCAGAATATTAACGACGAGTCTGACCACCGACACACACACACACACACACACACACACACACACACACACACACACACACACCCACACACACACACACACACACACACACACACACACACACACACACACACACACACACACACAGAATTTCCACAGCACCTTAAGACTTTTTGTCAGGCATCTCGCTTTGTTTCATATGTATTGGTTTCAGTTCCTTCTCGTAAACTATAAAAAAAATAGAGTCCAGCTCCTTCAAAAGCATACAGGCGCTGAAACTAGCTCTAGCATCCATTAATCGTTTGCATAAAGATTATCACGTTGATAATCAACAATGTCTTGGACGTATTCAAAACACTGAAGTTGTTGAAACAAGTTGAAAAAATTGCGATACATCGAGTGTACTCGATACATCGCCCAGCCCTGTGGGGTTACTGTTTAAAATGTGGCTGAACTAGCCAGGGGTCACAAATATGCTAAGACTTCAGTGCCACCTAGTGGCCTGGCATGACGACTGCAAATAAGATGTTTCCAAACGTCTTTTGTTTTTCCATCCCCAAAAGGTTTCAACTAATAGTTAATATTAAAAGCTTCTACTTTAAAAAAAAAAAAAATATATATATATATATATATTTTATATATATATATATATATAAAAAAAAGTATATATATATATATTTTTTTTTTCAGTTAGAATATGCGAATATTAGCGCAAAGTGAAAGCGGCTGCCAGCGTGTATCCCGGGTTCCTTCTGTCGCGGCCCGTCCTGTTGAAAAGCGGCAGCTTACAGGCCACTTGAAGCTGCAGAGCGAAACCACTGTAAAAATGAGAAGCGGTGGGAGAGCGCCGTGCGTCTGCAGGTTTTATATCTCCATCGTGTGTCGACACGCATACGCTGCGGCTCCAAGGCCGGCGGAGGCGCCGCTCAGAATATTGATGACGAGGAAAATAAAAGTCCCACGGCGATATCGCAGCGACAGTAAAACCGTGCTCTGTGATGAGAGTCGGTTGAGAACAAGCAATAAACGAAAGTATGAAAGTACATTTCACTACGCTCATAAATACTTTTTTTTTTTTTATTACATTTCGTGCGATAAACAGAATTTGTTAGTCAAAGGAGTTGAAAAGCTTTGTCATGCGTATGGAGTCAGGTGTAATAATCCATAATCACAAAAAAAAAAAAAAACTATCAAACTGGACAACAAATATCAAGAAATGCCAAATAAGTTGGTATATAATTGCTGAGAGATTTCAGACAAGATATGCCTCTCTTAAATATGTGGCCTAAAAACGAGCAAAAGCCACTTACCTCGCCCATTCAAGTAAATTTGTTGGGTTTTTTAGGTTATACAAAACCTAAAATTGTACAAAAAAGACTTTTTGTACAATTCCGGACAGCCGCTGTTGGTTCCGAAGAGATTCATCGAACAGGATCTGCGGACGACGCCGTGCTGAGCTTCGTTGCTCCCGACTGGCCGAACCTCCTGGGAACCATTTTCACATCATCCGTCGTTTCCGCATTGGATGCGACGATAAGGCTGCTTCCACTACCTTAATCACTTCTTCTTCACCTAAGATGTGAATGTTGCGATCGTTCAAATCCCTCTATCCTCCGAGTCCGGCTTAACGTCGGTGCAACACTGGAGTTCATCGTGCATTAAATTGTCTATACTGGCATACACGTAGTATAACATCAAACTTTTTAGTTAACAATTGCCTCCGCAGTCTAACTCGACACTTCTCATCTAACAGCCTTGTCCCTTTTTGTACGTTGGGTTATTAAATCTGACCAAAACTCCAGTTCGTTAAACAGAAAATGACCGACAGACGGAGGGAAGCAGCATTTCAAACGGCTCATGAGCCGGAGGTGTGCCACAGCAAAGAAGCGAAAAGCTCCTCCGGCAAGAGCAGCAAACACCCACTTCCACCCGGCGGCTGATTAAGAACCTTCTTATCTGGAAGGGCCGAGATAAGAGGGGCCGAAATTATGAATTCTGTGGATCTGAAGGACGAGCCGGTACGGGGAGCAGAGAGCTGATTTTTTTTTTTTTGAAAACATCCGACCCCACAGACGAAAATGTGGCAAAAGCTGAGACGCTTTTACCCCGTTGGAAATGTTTCGCTCCAAGAAGACACACTGCAGCCTAATCTGAAGAAAAAATGAAAAAGTATTAACTTAAGTTCGGTACATGTTCCGTTGCTCAGTTGGTGGCCCGATGACTTCGGTCAGACATCTGGAACAAATTACATTAAAAACGCAGAAACTCGGATCCTTTTAAAAGCACAGAGGACGATAAAGATCCTTGATGTTAATGATGATTTTTCTAAATAACATCCCCAACAGTCTGCGCTATGTAACCTTACGTAACGGGTCGTTTGAAAACCCAAATCTTCAGCCACAACACGGGAGTGTTTGAACAAGTTTAATGAACTGAACTCAAGGTTAAAGCTCTGGTCAAGGAACACAACTCGTTCCTCTGCAGGGACCAAAAACTAAATTAAAAAACACCAAAATAAAAAAAAAAAGGCTAATGACTTTAGTCAATAATCGGGTCAGAAGGCGAAACATTGAGCTCCACTAACCGGCAGCGGTTAAAGTGGGTGAAGACGCAACAGGCTCAGTGGTACCATGAGCCAACGTTGGTTGGCTGGAAACTCGGAGGCGTCGATCAGATCCCAGGTCAAGGCCTGGTGTGACTTTTCTCCAACCACCAGGGGGCTCTGTGGCAGGAAGTGACTCATTGGAAGTCAAAATTGGAAATCAAAGAAGAAAGTGCTGATTTTCATTTAGAACAAGCACACGGTAGCGGCAGGCACGACGGCGAAATGCTTTCAAACTCATAACCCCTCATCATGGAAAGAACACGAAGAAGTTCATCTGATGCCGCTTTTAAGTTGAGGCGTATCGATCTGGCAGTGCTTATATGCGTACGCTTCCAGTTTTTTTAAAAAAAAACAACCCAAAAAACATTGTGGGTGCGGCTTATAGCGCGGTGCACTCTATAGTCCGGAAAGTACGGTACTCCTGAAACATAGCTCAAGTTTGGATCAGTGGAAACCTCCACAGTTGAAGCACGAATGAAAAATCCACGTGTGTGGTCAGTGAGCAGGCACTGGTCGAACTCATGGAGACAGATGTCAGGAAACTTAAAGAGGATTAAGCGCGAATCCGCGGCCAAGACTCAGAGCAAGAGTCGATGTCCAGATATTTGAAAAGCGCTGGAAGTCGACCGGGGGTGCAACGACGCGCGGCCGTAAACTTGCTCAGCAACTTGACGACAAACTGGAGCGAGGGAGGAAAGGCTGCCGGTGATCTGCAGCTGGAGGAGAGTTCATTGTCTGCTGCACACTGATGAGGCAGGGAGGCTGTTGGGGTTTTCCCAGGCGGGCTAAATTAGGCCGACCGGAGAGCAGAGTCTTGGCATGACCGACGCGGTGCGAGGATACGAGGCGAAAACGCCGACTCAGCACCCGGCGTGGCAGAGGCGAGAAGCATGACATCATCAATGCGCTCGCACCACGTTTTACCTTTTAATTGGCTTCAGTGTGTCGTTTCAACATTGAACGTTTTTCTTTTTATCCGATGGGTCTTTTTATGTGATACTTGCCGATTTTGCTTTTCATCGCTACAAACGTTAAATGGGCAAATTTCAGACAGTTTTCTGTACTATTTAAGACAGAAATCAGGCCCAAAAACAGGAATATTCCTGTCCTGTTATACTGCTGCTTTCTGTTAGTTCACTTAACAACAATTAATCAGGTATACTAATGTTTGCCAAATTAGCGCACCTAATCTGGAGAACGTCTAACTTGAAAGAACAAAATAGAGATTTGTTTTTTGTTTTTGTGAGTGAAAACTGTTCAGTTGTAAATCTTTGCATTGCTTGTGCATAAAGCTGCCACACAATGAGGCTTTTGACCCAAAGGCAACAAATTTCTCTTTCAAAAGACCTCATCCAAATGCATAAGAAAAGAAATGATCTGAGAATATGTTTAGAATTAAAGTTTTTTTTGTTGTTGTTTTTTTGGGGGGGGAAACTTTGGGTTAATATCTTCCAATATTCTTTCTGCATTCAATAAAACTGAGATGATCATTCGTGTCCTCAGTCTTCATCTTTTTTCAAAAGCAAACGTGTCATAAGGGACAGACACACTGCTAGAGAGTATTGTTAGTTTTTTTTTTTTTAAGTAGCTCTCGTTGGAGAGGAGAGCAACAGTGTCTCAGGGCGGCACGCCGTCTTTGGAAGTCATCCACAGTTGGAGGAGCTGCACTGTGGAGAACAAAGTAAGGACGCAATTAATATTCCCATCACTGACAGGAAGTTTGCCAAGTTGAAGAGCATCAAAGAGGAATCAATCCAAGCCTCAAACATGGCGGTTTCAGGGATCAGTGGTAATGCAATAAAATAGATGAGGTGTTTATCCCACACGGTCTAACTTTATGCCCCGTTGCAGCACTGCTCTTTAACTTTTTTCTCCTGCGGCTCTGCTTGCGTTCCGCACAAAGAAATGTCGCCTTTGGCCCAGAAGCCCGCATTGCGTTAGCAGCAGGAGCAATCCCGTCAACACAGTAAATGCAAAGACCACCGACTCTCCCGCAAACGTAAGTAATCGCACTAATTGAAAACAGGTAAACGTGCGCGGAAAAGTTTGAAAGACGGCAAACATATGGGCTGTGATGCGTATTCTGAGGGTCTATTGGATTTCTCTGTAGAACAAATAAACACTGCAGTGAACCGACGATGACAAAAAGCTGTTTTTACCCAAAGAAACTCTTAACCTCAACCCAGCACAGTTGTCTCCTTCTGCTCTGTTAATATCGCTTCGCTATGTCTTATTTAAAAACTCCCTATGGGTTTTGATGCGTCAGATCATAACTCAAGACAAATTGGCACATATATTCTCCGTGGAGTATGATTCAGAGTTCATTACCACATCAGAAACCGAGCAGTAAAAGGTCAAAGCCTCCTGCTGTGAATACCTTGGTCCTGGACTGCACCGGCTTCATTAGGCCTTATGCACTTCTCATCTGCTGCCGCGCACGCATTACCCTCCCCGAGTCGCGCAGACGAAACAGTGACGGAGACGAGGAGGCTCGGTTCGCTTCCAGCCGAGGCACGGAAATTAAAAAAACCTCACCCATAACTCTCATCCGGATGCGGCTGGCAAGCCATGAGCTGTATGTCTGCTAAACAGCCGACTCCTGTCTCTGGTCGAGCGCTAAGCTTGACTAATTACTCAGCGCCTGACACCTTGCTGGATCTGTTTGATTTTATGGAGAGTGCAACGGCCGAAACGTATGCACCACTTTAGAGTTCCCTGCTAAAATAACGACAGATAAACATTCACGAAAAACATCATTACCTACTAATCATCGGCATGCTACATGAGCTCTGCAGCAGTTGGGATCAGTTTTGCTTTTTTCTTCAAAAGGCATGTCATTTTTTTTTTTTTCCATTAAATTGCTGCAGTGTGGCGTTTTCACTCAGCTGGCTGCCACACCGCAAGGATTTCATACCAGCTCATGCCTACTGATGAGTCGACATAGGCGAGAGAGGAGCGGAAGATTGCAAATTTTAAACGAATAAAAGCCTTCTCGTTAATTCGCCGGCTGCGTACCTGTGCGCTAAGAAAGCAGCATCGAAAACAAGAACGTGCACAAAGTGGTCGGCGTATGTGACAACCGTCGCCAGAGCTGCTGGACATTTTGGAGAAACCAACGTCACCAACCTTCCATAAAAACCCAGGCAGCCGTGCTAAAAAGCGCTGCTGCAGCACAAAGCCGCACGCCGCAAATTCTTGCATCGCTCATCTTCTTCTTGCTTCAGGCTTGACTGACCATAAAAACTTTTCTTTTTTCTTTTTTTTTTTCTGTCTGACTGAAAGTAAACCTCGGAGGGGTGCGAGGACTTACTGCTCTAACCTTAGAACAAGCAAAATTTGCCAGAAGACGTTTCTGTAAAAGATTATGTTGGCCCCTTGTATTTTAACTACACAATAAGAGTCCAGGGCCCGGTCCGCCTTTTCTTCATCGACTTCTTGGAACGTCTCCAGCGCTTTGTGACCCTGAACAGGAAATATAGGTACAAATTGTGAGAAGGCGACAGCTGCCAACTCCAAACGGCCTTTAGGAAAGCCTGAAAAGTGAGTTATAATCCAGTTGTACATTCTCACCTTCTTTCACCTTGTAAATTAAAACTAAAGTACGACGCGGGTCTTCACGTGTCGGCAGCGCTGGACAACGTATTCGGCTCTCGTACCTGAGTGGGAGCGTTGATGCGCCAGGTCAAATCTCGTTCAATGCGAGTAAAAGTTTTTTAGCCCACAGGTTTATTCAAGTTAAAACGCTAAAGTGCTTATTTTTCAGAATACTTCATTCAAAAGTGCAAATTGGTTCACCTTGTTGCGAGGAGCGTAGCGTGTGGCCAATTGCATTTCAGTTTGGAAAAACAGCAACAGCTGATTACAAAGCCAAGAAAAGCAAAAGCACTCAAGTAAATGTACTTGGTTACTGCTGACAATCCGTTGCAAATCTTGGCTGGTGACTCGAATTTTTAGTGTTTAAGAAAAATAGCTGGCATAAAATCTGTTCTTTCGATTGGAAACGGGTACTCGTGCCTTCAATTCGCCGCTTTCGTATTACTGCTATCCACTATCGGGATCAACCAGTTGTCACGCCACTGCATGCCTTTTAGCAAGAACTCATAAAAGAGCACATCGCCCTCGTCCTGGCTTCCCTCCACTGGTTGCCTGTGCGTTTCAGAGTTCCCTTTAAGGTCCTTCTGTTTGTCTTTAAGGTTTTAAACAGCCTTGGCTGAGCTTCTTCCACCATTACACTCACTCCGGACCGCTGACCAGCTGCTCCTGGTCACTCCCACCTTCACCGTCCATGCTTAAAAGCTTGTCTAAATAACTATTTTTTACTATTTGAACCCAATTAAGACTTAATTTCACGCTACTTTTATTGGTGTTGATTTTATCTGTTTTCTATCGTACTTCGGATTGAATTTTAATCCCCTCACATTGTTTTGTGTTTAACTTTCTCATTTTATTTAGCATGTTCTTTTATCTGACTCATCTTTGATTTTGATAGCTTTGTTTCAGCTGTGGTTAGTGTTAAATCTTGCCATAAAGAAAGTTGCTGCTGGTGTTGATAATCCTTGGCCACTCGTGATCCTGTCATTGGATCAAAACTGTTGCTTCCTTGCGTAATTTTGATAGGTACAGACCACTAGAGGCGACAAAAGAGCTGTAGCTTTGGAGATGTTCAGATTCAGTCGTCCGATCATTAAAATTTGCTAAACCCTCCTGCGGTCTTAGCGCGGTGCTCAGGAGGAGCGCAGCGAATGTCACGGTCAGACCGTCAGTTCTCGAAACCACACCAAAAAAGAGACCCGTAAAAGAGTATGTAACCCTTTCTGGACCGCGCAGAGGGTAAAAGCTTGTGGAGCCCATATAACCACATCGCTTACTTTGGATAACTTTTCCTACTTCCAACATGTGGACTCGGAGAACAAGGTCTTTTCTTTCCTCATATATCCCACAAACTGTCAGGTGTGAGGTTGTAAAGAGAACAATTGTTATCGGCCTGACTTTTCAGTCGCCATAATTTTGTGCATGTATGAATGTTTTCATTTTATTCGTCGTCCATCATCTTGCAAAGTTCTACAAAGTTTGTCTAAAGCCACCATGGCCACACCGGCAGACCAGCACAGACAGTCGAGAGAGACGTTTTCCAACAAACCGGCAAACCTCCTGAAATAAACGGTGCCATCAATGGCCTACCATCAATTCTTTCTTCAGAGAGTTCAGAGACTCTCTGAAAAGAGAGGGAAAAAATAAAGTCGATCAGAGTGGAAGGAGACAATAACTCTGTCTCTGCTGATCAATGTCTCTGCTGATCAATGAAGTCTCAGAGGATCGATCATCGTTCTCCCCTATCTGCCACCAGACAGGCAACCTAACCCAGAGCAAACAGGTCTGAACGCGAAGACTGTGGCTCCTCTTGATGACTCATTCCGGACCCCAGTACTTTAGTATCCTGTCCAGTCAAACTTTCAGCAGTAGTTGAAGACATTATTAGTGGAAGGTGGCAGGTGGTGGTCGGGGGGAGTCTGAAGCCACCGTAAAACAAGCGATGAAGCTTTACTAAAAATAGTTACATCACTGATGTTTCCAAATTCATTTTGACGTTGAATGCTCCGATCACAGCATCACCCGACGTACGAAGCGACGAATGTAGCCACTCGACTCTAAGCTGAAATACGTACAGTCAACTGAAAATGCATGACGGAGTTACTGACGACAACACAAGAGGAACATCCAGAACATAAAATGATAGACTAAAATAAATGGATAAAAATCATATATCTATATCTATGTATATAAAATGTGGCACTTATGATGACAGCACAATGTCAGTGGAAACAAAAATAGATACTTACAACCATGAAATAAAAAAGAAAAAACTAATTCAATAAACTCAGCCGATAAGATATTTAGCAACCAGGATGGCAACGCAAAGGTTGCTCAGTTGAGAACATTGCATGAGACAAAAGTCTGCAGTCTATGTATTTTCCAGGGCAGCGGGTTGGTTAGAGGGAGCATTGAGTATATAATTGCATTGTTTTTCACTTAATAGCCCATTTCGGGGTGTCCGTTTTCTTTGAAAGCACTGAAAGGCGGGAGCTTCTTAGGTTCCCGCATAGATAACTCTTCGTGACGCGAAGGCAGCGGGGCTTGACCAACCAATCAGAGGACGAGTCTTGTCCTGAAGGCCTGCCGGTTTTCCATTCCCGTGAGAATTTCTCCCGATTTGCCGCAACAATCTGACCGCTGTCGACTGTACGCAAGATACTGACTACCAACAACTAAAACCCCACACACACACTCCGCCTCTGCTTTAAAGGCTGGATATGAGGTTGCGTATGGAGCGAGGTACGTCTTGATGCACCGATTTAATGTCCAACATTCAGCAGCTGCAATAGCTGGCTTCTCAGTGCTGGGAAATCCACACTGCAGTACAGTAGCAGGAACACTGGAGTACATTTACTCTGCTGCACACTGGAGGAGAAATTTGATGGCCGAAGAAGGGATTGTCTGGTCTCCGAGCACATCACCTCACATCAATCAACGTCTCTCTTTTCCTCCGTTTCCCTCCCTTGGAACAGGCTCGGCTCAGCCCACAAACAGTCTGACGAGACACACACACACACACACACACACGCGCGCGTACAGGAACTCAAACAGAAAGAGCCCGAGGAGCGGCTTTCCCATTGCCCTGGCACATACAAACCAGCATGTCAGCTCTGATTATTAGCTCTGTTCGTTGCTCGCTGCAGGAGCTTCTATTTTAGATCTGCTCTTCCTCATCGCTACCGAACTCAGAAATACAGACATGGATGAGGGGTGGAGGAGTCAACTACACCTTAAATTAGCTAGGTTTTATATATAAGATGATAACTCAAATATAATAATACTAAATTTTCCCGGCCTTTACAGCGTTCTTAGACGCATACAGTGATGAGGCGCATATTTAAGGAGAAGCTGCGACACGTTGAATAAAATGTTTCACCCGCCGTGTAAAGAAGCAGCTCAAAACGCAGGCCACTGCTCGGCCGCGCATCCCGCGCCGCTCACAGCGCTCAGAGCAAGGTGCATGTGACCACGAGGAAACAAGCTGTGAGAGAGCGCACAGCACTGTCAGTCCCAGAGGGGGAGCTGGAGAGCAAGAATGCGATTTGAGCGAGAGGAAGAGGAATAGAGGTGGGCACCGTGTGATTCATGGGGACTGTTACCGCTGCAGAAAGGCGTCTCTTCCCATCACACAGTTCAGGCTCGGCTCGTTGCAGGCAAACACGGTCGCGGGCAATGTAGTACCCGTCCCACTTCATCTCCTCTCCCTCTTTTCCTCTCTCGTCTCACTTTACGTTCCTTTAGACGACACAATAGAGAAACACTGCCGCGTTCCTTCCGGGCCGACGAGAAGAAAGTCTGGTCTTCGACGACGCCGGCTTTCAGCGGGAGACGTCTCTCATGCAGGCATCGTCAAAGGTTCAGACCCGGACGGCATGCGAAGGGTTTTTTTTTTTTTTTTTCAAAGCATTCAGCAATGTATTCAGAAAAAGAAGAGAGAGAGAGAAAAAAAACGGGCTTTGATATATCTCTGACACCGAAAAACAGATCAGACTGACGGTTTGGGAGTGAACAAAGCCGGAGTGTGCAGCAGGTGCATCCAAAGTCAAGGACGGAGACTGAAGCCTTGGTGAAAAGACCTTGCCTCAAGACAGAACCTGAAAGATGAATTCAAATGAGCTTGACTATGTGATTGTATTGCAAAACATTACAGCCGTCCATAGATACAAGAACAACAAAAATACCGAAGTCACAACTTTGCTGTAAGTAGGTCATGATTTGTGCATCTAAAATTATCTCTGCAATTTTGCTTTTCTGACTTAAAAACGTAATTCTGATTATTCGAATGACAGAATGTTCCGTAAAGGCCTATATGGTCCCAGTCGCTCAGGTTATGGCAGCAGATGAGATGAGATGAGATGAGACGCAGAACTCTACATCACAACGTCACCAGGTCACTCCGAACCCATCCGAGAACTGGAGCGCTTAGATGGGATACGTTTGTGGACGAGCCATTGCTTTCTCCGGCTAATCAGAAACAAACGTAAAGAGGAAACGTCAAGAGTCAGCGCACGGCTTCAGCTTTTACAGCCGGAGGCCAGATCAAACCCGAAATCTGCGCATGGATCCTGAGTCGTCTTCCTCAGGATCCAGAGTTCTGTTACATTCTGCCATTAAAAGGTAGTTTTAGTAGGTAGTAGCAGCAGTCAGAGTGTCTGAGATTGTAAACTATACTGACCTGCTTCTTCTGTATGGATTTCTCCTGGAATGAGCTCGTAATAGAAGTGGTTTTATTTGTGAATATCGTGGTTTTTGAACGACGCGGCAGCCCGAGGCAAACTTCCTGTGAGACAGAAAAAGTTCACCTTCTCTTATCAAATCATGATTAATGCTGTTTACCATTTCCATTCCCAATTCACAGCTAAGTTATGGAACAGGAAATGAAAACCGACGTCTAAAGACACACTGACAGTTTATCCTATTGATTTTATTGCCTCTCTTATGGCACTACGGTCTGAAATAAGTTATAAGTTTCATATAGGTTTGCAATATTTGTTCACACAATTATGAGAGCAAACATAAATATTTGAATATTCTTCCTAGAACTGATAAAGGGTTGTTCTCAAAAGGAATCCAAGCCAGCCATCATCCAATATATGTAAAAAAAAACAAAAAAAACCCAGCACTAATATCACACATAGACCATGATAAATTATGTTTGCAGTGTTGGGAATGTGATGCATCTCAACACCAGAGGCCTTGGCATTTGTAGACGGAGGACTTTGACACACAGCCTTGTCAAGACGTGTCCAGAAGGACTAGAAATACTTCATGAAGGACACAAAATGCAGTTAGCTGCTGTGGTCTTAGCATGAAAAACAACTTTCGAAGTAGGACTGGTGCGTCACATCAAATAAAGTCTGCAGCTCCGCATACCAATTATGCGTTTGTCCCTTCCGAACCCGTTGCGTAAAGAAGATGGCGCTAAAGCCGCATCTGAACGCAGTTTCTATTGCATTTGTGGAGACATTCCAATGCCAGGTCTATGTGACTGCCATGCTGTGATCATATTATGTGATATTACATTAGCTTGGGTTAAATCAGATAAGAATTAGATTAAAACTTTATCATCTCCATGACCTGAACTGGGGCGTCGCATCGTTGCGGGAGAAGCTGCCGATGCTGCTTTGGTGGGAGAACGAGGAGCATAAGGAAACTCTGGGGAAGATTAGTTTCACTGCAAGTGTTTTGTTTGGGAGTGGGCGAGACTCACGCTGTGCCCGTACATTTGCGGTTCGTGTCGCATTTAGTGTTACGCAGCTGATGTTAAATGGTTTGTCAAAATGTGTGGGAAAAACAAGACAGGTTGTATCTCAAGGAAAATGCTCGACAGTCCTGTATTGTTACCAAATAAGACAAACAGATTGGTTACCGCAGAAGGAGGGTGGCTGTCAGGAAATGGGCTTGTTAGCGGGATAGAGGACACCACCAGGGATCTGTGGGTAATGAGATTTCCAGGAAAGAGTACCGCATGTTGGTTCTTTGGGCCGTACGGGGAGCCGACCTACCTGCGCACAGTGCCACGCAAACATGCGGCACGACTGAAGCCTTCCTGTTCTACTCGTTTTGAGTTACACTTTCAGACAGAGTTAGCGGCGTCGCGGCTGCACGGCACAGGAATCCACAGTTGCGACATCTTTTCCCTTCCCAATTATATCTAGTTTGAATCAAAGGTACGAAATGTCCTGCTGAAACGCCAGGTTGCGTACTCTGCCTTGGTGCCGTGACCGTGAAGGTAGAACGTGTTATAAGGTAAAAGATAAACGACTAAGGGAGAGCAATAACCAAAGCAGTAAAGAAATCCATTAGGTTTTACTGCGAAAATGGGTGCTGGGTTTCAATCCAAAGCAGATGTAATATGTTTAGGTGGTGGGTGGCTCACCAGGTAGAGCGTTAGCACAATGTGCAGAAGCCACAGCCCACGACCCAATTGTCCTGGGTTCAATGTCTTCCCCCCCTCTCTCTCTCTGCTCCTTGCATCCTGTCCACTTAGTATTCAATGAAGGACACTAGTGTCAAAAAATCTCAAGAAAAAAAAAAGAAAAAGTTGTACCTTTTGATATCCAATAAGGCCTTTGTTTCTGAAAAATATCAAATGAATTCCAATGAATGCCACTGAGTCATTTCTCTGAACTGATCCAATTATTCTAAGTGTTATCAAAGAAAAAAAAATACAAAAACTGACATCAAAGCCATGAAAACAGAGGTCCGGTTCATCTTTTTCGCCGGGCGACTCGAACGATGACATCATTTCTGTCAGGAAGAAGGAACGTCGCGTCCATGTCAAGTTTCCTGACCCACATGCAGAAATGAAACGAGATTAGGGACAAGAGATTAAAACAGCGGAATGTGCAATAATGTGCAGCTGAATCCACAGGCCTGCCTTTCGCGGAGTCCACGGAGTTCTAGGTTCAAAGCAAATGTTTCCGAAAGACATCGGGCTTACTGTTTCTCACAAGGGGCCTTGCTCGGGAGAAGGAGAGACGGATCCAGCTGGAGTCGTCAGGTATTGAGAGAAGGAAGATGACACGAAGGAATCAAACCAGTCCTCTAGGAAGTGATGAGCTGTTCTAGGAGATGAAGTAGCACTAACTGATCCCTTTGGACGGATACAATCAAAGCCTATTAACACAAGTGGGCATCTGGTAGTTCTTCATTTTGGCCATCTGGGGGCCTTTTGGGCCTTCCAACAAACCACAACACAAATAATAGAAGAAAGATATCAAATGAAAATCGTCAAGTGACAAAAATATCAATATTGCACCACGTAGCTCCTATTTAACAAGGACTGTAAAACAGTCCCTCAACAGCCAAGTGATGGAAGCAATAATGACTGAAGCAATGTCATGAGCAGAAGGGTGAGCCAAAATTCCTCCAAAACAGTGAGAGAGGTGACTCAAGTCGTATTGCAAGTATTGCTCCTATAAGGGATGTTCAGTCCTGCCTGCAGACAGTCGAGTTTTTCCA
Source organism: Poeciliopsis gracilis (assembly GCA_911649635.1). NCBI lineage: Eukaryota > Metazoa > Chordata > Actinopteri > Cyprinodontiformes > Poeciliidae > Poeciliopsis > Poeciliopsis gracilis. The sequence continues at coordinate 49,451 of CAJVRI010001316.1, forward strand.
CATGCAACCTTTCCTTTTCTGCTGTTTTGGTTTTATAAATAATGACAACCAGGGGGCAGCCAAGCCATTTCAAACACCGTTCATCCATTCTCCACGCCTGCTTCATCTTCACAGGATCACCTGACGGTGCTGCCTGGCTGCAGCAGTCAGTTGGTTCACCAGGGCCAGATTTTCAGTTAATCACAGGGAAACGCAGGATACGTGCTCATATCTCAGGCAATTAAAAAAAAAATAAAAAATGATCACGGTTACACGAAACCGTACAATTAAACCCGCACTTTCACATTTGGTGAAAGGACTTCTCAAGATATTCGCCCGCGTGTGCAAATGCGCGTTCGCATTGCAAATATTTGTCACCGTGCGGTTTTTCCCGGACAGATATTTCTGAAGGAGGCAGATTGACGACTTACACCCTGTGTCCGACCCCGGCGCAGGAGACACTGCGTCTGTAATTAAGCTCCCCGAAGGCCGGGGGGGGGGGATTCGGGAAGAGACGGAGAGAGACTTATGCTACCAATTCAGTAGCTGCGGCTGTGACCAAGAAAATAAACAAATAAAAATGAAAAATCATCCAGCAGCCCGGAGGAATAAATGACTTGTGTTTACTTGTCAAATTATTTTCAAATGATATCCCAGGGTGAGGGATTTCACTCTTTGTTGCAATCGCACTAGAAAGGTCTACTGCAATCAGCCGCCGTTACGGTTGCTGTAAACACAGTAAGTGCGTCCTGCAAAACTCGGGCTTAATGATGCATAGAGAATGTACAGAGAGAGCTACGAGTCGACATGAAAGGTAAAAGATAACAAGAAATGAGAGTTTAGGGACTGGAGGTACTTTCTACCCGCTAAGCGTGGGAATATCACCATTAGGTAAACCCAGCATGTTTCTGGTGTTTATTACCATCACTCAGAGCATCTTTTTAAAGCTTCAACATTTATAAAATTACTAGTTCAAGTTCTCGACTTGCGGTGGTAACCGCCCTGACTCACCGAGGCGCAGACTCGACTAGATCCCCTGATGCTGTGATTTCGCATCCGACACAGATATCCATCGAGTCTTGGAGGTCGCGAGGATCTCCACCCGTCGTCCCACCGATGCCACATGAAAAAGGGTACGCTGTCGGCAACCGCGTTTGGACACGTCAAAGGAAAAGCCTCCCGGGTTTCCAAGCAGAAAACTGTCCAAAGCCTCACAGTGCCTCTTCTGATCTATTTGTAAAAACTGACAATAGATGAAAACCCGACTGAACTAGAAAAGGTTTTTTAATTTGCCGCCTTTACGACGCGCCGGTCATTTAGCTTGGACCGTTTAGTGTCTCCTGTCTTTCCTTGTCAAAGTGGAAAGTTGTGGCAGCTACTTCAAGGAAACTGTCTGCAGAAAGTTGTTCTCAGCTTGACGGGACTGGAATCTATACCGGCTGCCTGAAGGGCCAGAGGTTAGAGACGTATTTGCACGGGCTGCCATTCAATAAAAGAGGAATGAAATGGACTGACAATGATTTATGCCCTCACTAATATGCATGGGAGACTTTAACCACTTCAACCTGCCTTCCCCTTCCCAAGAGGTGACTCTTAACTTTTAAAATATAACCCTGTTTTTTTCAAATGAGTTGAACTCACCTTCATCCTGGCTTCATAAGTAAAAATTAAGAAACTTATAGTAAACGGTAGTGATATAATTTTGGTTGACACATATTATATACATTGTGATCTGTTGTCATATCTACTATATACACAGTTAGCTGGTACAACACATGGAGCAGTTGTCAAAACCGGAAAATTATAATAGTTTTGTTCTTTTATAAAGTCATTGAAAACCTATTTTATAAACATTCTTACATCTGGAACATTAAGAGCTTTTGTGAAGGGACTAAAAGTGAAACATTTGATTTATTTTTTTCAGTAAAATCTAGAATAGACCAAAATATACTGTTTATTAGTATAAAAAAAAACCCAACATATTTCACACGTTCTGACATGTGAATGACCCAGAGACACGATGTGTGTACTTACTGAATTTTGACTCATTTTATGACATACGTAATATAATTGTAAAGAACTAGAGACGGTGAATCTAAGAAAACAATAGTTAGACTTTATCTCACCTGTAATATTAACCAAACTGCTGAACTTCACATGAGCTGCTTTATTGCAGGGCTGTTATATGTGACTGTTTGTTAGACAAGACGATGGCAACATCTAGTGGTGTGTACATGTATATGTATGTTTACAGCTTCCCTACTGTAATTGTTTGTTTCATAAGTTGCACATTTAAAAATATAGATATATGAAAATAAAAATAAGTTGATTCTTCTTGAATGTGATCATGACATTTATTTGTATTTCTTTTTTCACCGTAGTCTTCGAAATGCCAGCATGTGGACGTGACTTTTAACATTTTTCTGTCTGATATTATTCTGAAACATTAAATCAGATGAACTGCTCAAAACTGAAGCTACTCGATTCATTTCTTGTGGTACTGTGCCCGCCTCTGAATACAAGGATGGAGAACAGAACAGTGGCGGGAGACGTGAAGCCACCCTGTTTCTGTTGCTTCGTGTTGGGGGCGGTGTGTTCATGGTGATTGCCAGGCGTCGGTTTAAATCCACGAGTTTTGATCGAGCACTCGAGCCAAAAGTCTTCTTTCGCGTTGTTCCCCAACACCGGCTTTCTGTTTTTGTGGACTTGACAGAATGGATTTCATTCATCTTTGTCAACTCGGTTCAGGAAACACAAATGTATGGATGTGGTGAAACACTTGTGAGTTTAGCTTCATGAATCCGGCAGACAGACGCGGTAACATGGTGTTATTTTATGTCATGTGTGATTACTTCAGAAATCCATTCAATTTAAGCAGAAAGGAACGATCTCGTCAGATTCACACATCGCTGTTCTTCCTCCTTAGAAAATGAAAGACGGACGGATGTCATCAGACTCCCTAGATACATAGAGCTGCTGGTTTAGACCCTGAACACAATCTCTATCTACATGTGAAATACCTGGTCATCATCATCATTGTTGACAACTATGTTGGTGGGGTTTTTTTACAGCCACCTGTAGGTGGCACCAACACACTGCTTCCGTTTTCAGGGTTTGCAGCTGATGGAGCCTGGACTCTCACCTGCCAGCTTCTGATTTCTGTTCTTAGTCATATTCAGGGTTGAATGACTATATAAATAAAACAGAAAAAAAACAACTTTTTGTCACAAAAAGTTGAATCGACACTACCAGACGCATCATTCTGACGACGGCGACGATAATAAACGCAGCAGCGCCGCGGTAGACCATCAGCTTTATGATCTCCAGGCATGCAGGTTTATTTATATTCCAACCCCACATACGCTGACATTTGCTCAGGATATTATTCATGCAGGCGGGCAGATATTCATATTCGCCGGGACCTCTGGGAATCCTTTTCCCTCCGAGTCCTGGGCGCCAACGCCACGCCGCGCGGGTCACACGCGCCGCGGTGGTCGGCCACGCAGAGGCAAGGCTCTTCACACAAATGTGAACGCATTGTGCTGCAGCCATGGCAACAAACGCTTTAATGTGTTTCCACCATCTTTACACCTGTAGAGACCAAACACCCTGACTCAAGCGCAGTCAGATTGGAGGGACAGCGATCGGGAGCAGCAAAAACGCCAAACATTTCTAAACTCGTGGTCGGCCTTGAACTTTGACTGGGCCGTTTTATCGCGTGGGATCAAAATCTAAGCTGCACTAAAAACGTCGCCAGTATTCGCATTGTGCACTGCTGCAAGTTGAGCTTCAAAACCTGAAGTGAAGGAACAGAAGAAAGACAAAAAAAAACAAAACAATCTGAGTAATTGTGGAGGGTAAAGGTGTGAGAATTGTATACACGGGCATGATTGACACTGCTGAGAGATTCTGTGTATTCAGTGTATTTCTGCACTGGAAGGAGCCTGAGGAGCTTGATTTTACTTTATTTTTCTCACATTTTATTCATCTCCTATTCTTCCATCAGGTCATAGCTTGTAACAAATATGTGAAAAATTCATTTTTTAATGAAAGCCAGCGACCCAAACATTTCTACAGATAGATGTTTGGTGAATTCTGAAGGCCACGGGTTTCACGTTCCAGATTTTTACAGAGAAGACTTTTTTCAAAACAATGCACTAATTTTTTATTTTTTTTTTATTAAACTTTGTTTGCGGTGACAACGAACAGTCATCATCTTAACCTGTTTGCTTTTCGTAAAATAAAGATGGCGGCTCTCCTTCCATCACAAACCACCTGCATGGCTGATTATGCAAACATACCAGAATCTCAGTTTCATAATGAAAGCGTTAAGTCAACCTGCTTCACATAAAATCGCATCCATTGTGTTAAAAATCTTGTCCTTTGATGTATTTGGAAAAATAAACAAATGTGCTAACAATTAAAGGGCTACACTCTCTTGTTCTAACCCGACTTGAAACCACTGGATCGCAATATTACATCATTCTAAAAATCTGTGCAACATATTGTGCAGGCTTCTTTTGTGTCATTCATTTTGGAGTTTAGTCATTTAAGCAAAGTGCATTTATTTATTGTCAGATCATCAGTGGAGGACACAAGAGCAGAACAATGTTTGCTTTGTCTTCCTCCATATGTTTAAAATGATGAGTGTAACAAGCATGAAGTAAATCTTCTCCTGTCATTGAATAAAATTCAGACCCATCGACCCAGTGGACCCGACGAGAAGGACTTTAAAATCCAGTTTGAACAGATAACCAGTTTATTCTCTCACTTTTTCTTCCTATAGAGAAAATCCACACTGCTTTTGTAGTTATGCTTTTCAGCCGCTAGGTGTCGCTGTCATTCTACAATTGAGTCAAAGTGCTACATTAATAAATGCAGAGGTATAAACTGTATATATATATATATATATATATATATATATATATATATATATATATATATATATATATATATATATATATATATATATATATATATGTGTGTGTGTATAAAATAAAAACATGCAATTTATTGTAATTGTGATTTGAATTTGCTCAGTCTTCTGCCTTCTCACATTTTTATATCCGTGAGGATGAATGACGGGGCCGCGGTTTTGCTTTTGGATTTGTTTATTTAAAAAAAAAAAAAAGAAAGAAACTGAGAAAATCTTTTTTTCATTTGTTAAAGTCATCAAATATCTCTAAATAAAAAGGTCGTTAGAAAGCCAGTTTCGGACAAATCGTTTCCGAAAACTGTGAGCGACATTTTTATTGACGCGTTCTCAAGCAACAAAATGCAGCTAAATATTGACATATAAATAATTTGACGCCCTTCAGCCTTGCTGCCATTCTTCTACACACCCAGCATGCGTGTGTGTGTGTGTGTGTGTGTGTGTGTGTGTGTGTGTGGGGGGGTGTGTGTGTGTGTGGGGGTGTGTGTGTGTGTGTGTGCGTGTCTGTGTGTGTGTGTGTGAGAATGTGTTTTATGCGGACTCCCATAAAACAAGTAAGAAGGTGCACGGACAATGAATACATGTGCAAGAAATAACTGTAAAAAACAACAAACCAAAATAACATTATATTACAATGACATTATATTAGTATCTTCTTGATCTCTGGAAATACTAGGACTAATGCATTTAGATAAATGTCATTTTCATTATTGTTGTATAATGCTGTCCATTACTTTATTTGTTCCCCCCTCTGTAAATAATAGCATCATGGCTTCAGCACATCTCTGTTGAAATTAATACTTTTTAAAATTGTCTCATTGGAAAGTAACTGGATAAAATAAGGTTATGAATCAGCAAAATGTTATGTTTTTTTTTCAGCAAAGTATATTTTGCTAGCTTTAAACATAAGAAGAGAGAGCTCAGAAAAAGAATTTAAGGTGCTCTATGAAGATGACTTTTTTTTTTTTTTGCGGCCTGTTAAATATTAGCCGCTGCTGAAATTATTTGAATGTTTATCTAAAATACCAATAAGAATTTAACTGGACTCTTGCGACGCTGGCTCAGCCTGTCATTCTCATTCATCAAAGTGAAAACTGCAAGGCTGATACGTTCACAAGAGCTGCACTGTGGCTGAACGACGACATCAAAACTGCCAAAGCTGAGAACGTTTCCGTGTCGGATTTTAAGTGTGTATCGCTTTAAAATTAGCGCTTGCCACCAGACTTAACTTCTCAGCCCACTGATCTGTTTCATGGATTTTCTTGAAAGCAGCCAGTGCGCCACGCGTTTCCCTCTAACGCCGGAGGATGCATATTTTACACATACCAAAGATTGGTACGTCTGTTTTCTTTTTGAAAACAGAAAGTCAAGCCCAGTCAATTACGTATATTGGATCCAGTTGTTAGTTGTTTTTTTTAGGCAATTGTCCATAAATGACGCGTCTTAGCTAAGAAAAAACCTTTTATTTAAAAAAACAAAAAAAGTTTATTACTATTTAAGTGCATGTTGATTGCTCAATCGTGAAGCCTTTCTAATATTATCCAAAAATGAGATGATCAAATTAAACAGAATGACTAGAATTGAACCAACTTTGTTGAGCACATTTCAGAAATGTGTTTTCTATCAAACATATATCATTTCTACTCAGGCATTATAACACTGAATTAAAACGGACTCAGATAAAAAGCACGCACACAATTACGCAATTTTTATTGGCTCAATGGCAACAGTTTGTTTTCTTAGTGCGGCCTTGTTGTGCAAAAATCATTAACGTTTAGAGCAAAACAAGACTAAAAACATCAGATGTCCTCGATAACGATAAGAATCAGAAGATCGTCAGTCACTTTCCACGATTCATCTGTGTAACGTGTAACGTTTCCGCCATACGCAGGAGTCGAACTGAATATCAACATTTTGGTTCTGATTCAATGATAGGTAAATGATCAGCTAAAAAGCGACTTATTGGAATCCGTCGACGCACACGCGTTCCTCCATCAGGTTCCCGCTGGGGCTTCAACACAACTGCTTCAAACAGAACGTGCTAGAAAAGAAAAAAAACTTTAAAACCGGGACTTAGACAGTAAATTACTTAGACACACAGAGAAGAGGGTGAGGCGGAGGGGCGACGGAGAGGGGCAGAGGAAGGAAACCTCGTGTTTGCTCTGCTTGATCAGGCGGCCATATAGTCATTTAGCCGGTTCCTAATTGCTGACTAATCGTCTGTTTGTAGCCATTTGCTGCATGCAATCTGTGTTAGCGAGCAAATACTTTAATCAGGCTCATATCAAACAGTAGCCTGTAAAAACATGACATTTACAACGGAGCGCAATAAAGCTGTGCAAGCCAATCAATACGCGCACACGCGTGCGCACGCAGGCACGCAAACAAGCAAAATGCATGATTTAATGTCAGGCTCTCTGCATGGAGCCAGGCCAACCGGCAGCCAGCAGAGCTGCACCCACCAACTCTCGTCTCTCCGGCACTCTTTGTCTGGCTTTTCTTTCCGGCCAGCGTGATCCAAACAAGGCCTGGATTCATTTAGGACGAAAATAAAAGAGACAGAGAGCGAGAGAGAGAGAGAGAGACTCAACAACTAAACAAAGGCAAGAGTTTCATTCATTTTCAGATTTATTTACAATGATTCACTTTATTGGCCTGTAGATCCAGATCGCCGCTCACACACGTGCTGGGTGTCCGGCAGATGGACACGCCACGTTTGGAGCCATTTCGGGTCGAGGCGGATTCACGGTGACGCCTTTACGTCTGAGGAAAGGACGACTTCCGCTCGCCTGTCTCGTCGGCTCGGACCGAGCTGTTGTTGTTGTTGTTGTTTTTAAATCAGCATCATCTCTGATTTCTGCGAGCACCCCTCCAAATCCCACACTTGTGCCACCAACAGTTTGCCTCCACCAGCCTGTGGTTATAAGGACGGCTGGGTTTTTGTTGTTTTTTTTCTTGCTGGATTATCAGTCAGTCTTGTGTTTGAGCAGCTTCTTTTATGCTGCTAACTTTCTCTCTGGGTTATTGGATCAGCAAACACATGGCCCCCGTGCATTTTCTGCTCCAGAGCCGTCATAAAATTGCAGGCTTAGCCGTTTGCATCATTGATGACTCAACCCATCAGGTGTAACAAGGCACCGTAAACTTCTGCAGACCTAAATCAGTTTAATGGTGGGAAAGATACGGCGCTTATTGACTTTCTCTCCTCTCCTTTTCTGTCCTCCATATGATCTTTAACATGTATTTCTTTTTTTTTTTGAATTTCTTTCTTTTTTCGTATGATTTTGAACCTGAAAAGACAACATCGGTAAAATAACACATAATACAGTTGATCTGGGTGTTTCCGCTACAATGTCCGCAGCAAGTTTTTACTTTCCACTGTCACCACATGCTGCCACTCGTCAGGAACTCGTTGCAGTTGCCTGCATTGATCTACAAACGAACTGGAAAGCTCGTTTGAACCGAGGACTGAATCGCTGAGAAGCAGCTCTTCTGCGAAAGAGTCCCGCGCTCTCGCGCTCCGGCGTGGGAGGAATGAACTCTCCAAAACCCGACATCGCTCGCGTCAGCCGACGTTTTTGTGAAATGCGATGAATCATTGGGCCATATTTTATGTTTCAGATTGACTGCTGATCTTAGACATAACCAAATATAAAAAATAAAAAATAATAAATAATTGATTGAGCGTAAAAGTCGTCAAAGCCGTTTTCTGTAACCATGATTGCGGAAAAGAAAAAAAATGACAAATAATCTGGTTATTACATCAACCCTCCAGTTGTCGGGACACAGATATGGCTGTAGAATAACCACTATTGATAGATTAATATTACAATTAAACAGGGCTGCATGGTGGCACAGTTTTCAGGACGGCTGCCTTGCAGCAAGAAGGTTCTGGGTTCAAATCCCGGCCTGGGGTCTTTCTGCATGGAGTTTGTGTGTTTCCAGATTCCTCCTCCTAAACCAGACGTGTTAGGTGTGTGTTCTTGGTTGTGTGTCCTGTGTTGCTCTTTGATAGATAGTCTACCTCTCTTCTCGCCCAATGGCCGTTGAAGATACACACCAAAACCCCCATGCAAAGGACAGAGTTTTCAGACAACGGATGGAAATCGGTCCTTGAATCTGGATTCGGCATGAAAAGCAGGACGCCGTCTCCATTAACACCTCGCTGTTGCGATGGCGTTTTCAGAGTTACGTATTGCGTTCGTTTTATTTCCCTCCTCTCTTTCTGATTCTTCAGGGAGATGAAGCCATGTGCGAAAGTAAAAGCACAGCACCTAGAAAACCGTCAGTCGCAAGAGACACTCGCCGAAGTAATGCAACGAAACTTTAAGCATTCTGCAAGGCTGAAGTGAGCTTAAACTTGCATGAGACAAGCGCAGCCTTAACATTTTTTGCTGCACAACGTGCGTGTCGCGTCAACGCACCTCTACCTGTGAAAGTCGGGTATTGCAAACGCGTGTCTCGTAGCGCCGTGGGCTCCGCTGGGTTCTCAGTGGCCTCCCTTTTAAGACGCCTTCTCTTAATATTGGAAATTGCCCATCTGCTTCCTGTAATCTGCTTAGGAAATGCAAGGAGCCGTTTTTATCCGTAAGTGGACGGTAATGGCTAAAAGAAGACGGGGAAGAACTTGCGCAGGCCCTAAGTGGCGTGATCAAAATTCGCTGCTGAAATCTTCTGTCAAATCAGTGGAAAGGAAGAAGCTATGTAACAAATCTAGGGATGAAACTTTTGCTTTTCTTGGGCTTCCGCAAACCCTCCATCTGACTCGCTCAAGTTTTTCCTCTTCGTCTCATCCAAACGAGACAACTCCGGTCCCACGGCGGCCTCGTTTCTCCGGAAGACGTCTCAAGTCACCCGGCAGATTGGGGGTACACGTCCGTCCTCGAAGAATAAATAAATAACAGAGAGAGAGAGAGAGAAGAAGAAAAAAAAAAACTGGTTAGATAGATTAAAATCCGGAGAAAGAAAACGCCTCCCGGTGTAAATGCTGCAATTTGCCTCTCAGCTGGTAGAGTGGGCTTTGACAGCGGCAAAACAGCTCTGAGGCACAAAAACAATCAATACAGATTCTCTCCTCCATCCCGAGCCCACCTGCTCTCTGCTCCGAGTCCCACACAGGGAGGCAACCCCCACCTCCATCAGCTCCAGCAGCTCCAGCAGCTCCAGCAGTAGCAGCACAATCACTGTACATGAACACACACACACACACACACACACACACACACCCCCCCCCACACACACACACACACACACACACACACACACACACACACACGCTTCGAGTGTCACATACCAGAAACAAAACCCTCCCCCTACTGAAAACAATCATCATGTTACACCTTGCCTATAGCGGATTAATAACACAGATTTCTCCCGCAAACACAAGGCGTCTCCGTTGGCGGGCCTCGGTTTTCACATGCGGCACCCTTTTTTTTATTTTTTTTATTTTTTTATTGTTATTTTCATTATTTCGATGTTCCTGCCCCTCGGAGACAGAGGCTCGGCTCCAGCCGCCGTCACGACACCGGGTGGCCTTCCCCCGTCGACGGCGCAACACTTTGACTCCGACTCTTTTCATACCGCCGCCTTGTTGGTGCACCCGTGTTCGAGCTGCGGGTCCATTTTGATGCATGTGTCGGGCGCGGGGTGGAGGGTTTAACTGATTACATCAAACTCCAGCGTGGTAAAAGAGCACAAAGGTGTCAATCTGGGCCCTGTGATGGGAGATCAGTGAAACAGTAATGCAATGGTAGTGAGTTATTAAATGAATAAAGAGGCAGAGCTGCCGAAGAGTATTGATTTTTCACAGCTCCCCTAGGCTCCGAGGGCTTTCAAGGCAGGAGAAGGACACACACACACACACACACACACACACACACACACACACACACACACACACACACACACACACGCAGACGCATATGAGCTTGGACACACATGTACGCACTCACATATATACAGACATATACAGAAAGGAGAAAGAAAAGGTTTAAGAGTGAAAGGATAATGGCTTCAGCAGTTGCGGTCCCACCTAAAACACAGTTTGGGCTCTCAAGGTTTCCCACTGGACACCGATCACCTTATGAAAGGGCCCCATTCAGAACCGCTCCAGTTTTGTTCTCCCTTTTTTTCTTTCTTTCTTTCTTTCTTTTTCTTTTTTTTTTTTTACTGTAATGGACTCAGCGCTTCCCACAATGCTAGCAGCCACACTTGCTCGCACAAATGCTCCATTGCGCGTAATTTTTATTTTTTTTTTTAACGGCAGCCTCACTCGCCACCTGGGGCCTGCAGGGGCGGCGGCAAGGAGGGGAGGCGGGGGGAATAGAAAAAAAAAAATCTGCTAAAAACCTCTTAATCATAAAAAAAGATGAAGCCTAACAAGTTTAAGGAAAGCTCTTGGTGTGTGACGGACGGCCTCCGTCTGATTGAGATGAAAGATTCACCCGGGAGGTGAGGCAAGACTCAACACTTCGTCTGGCTAATTCTCAAAACGAGGATTAGTTTTCAGGGGGGACTATCTTGAACGCAGCTTCGGTCATTTTTTTCGCCGGTGAGGCGCGGACCCAGATTCAGCGAACTAGAGACGTTTCCATTCACAAGCGGCGGCGCTTTTTGTCGGGAGTCGTTCTGACGAATGACCGGGGGCATTTTCACAGGGCGCACATGTGAACGAAGGCGAGATCCGTCTTGATTTCAGGAGTCCGTAAGGGGAGGGTCAACGTCCATCTCTCAGCTCGACTTCACTGGGCGTCTCGACAAAGGGAGAGGCTGACCACTGACCTCGCACGGCTTTACGCCTTTTAATTTCTCTGCAGATCCAGAGAGAAGTGGAGTCACACACATCGCCTTCGCATTCTTCGCTCATGTTCTTGAGACAGACACTCGAATGGATTCAGGCTTTTCTCATGACTTCTAAAGGGACTCGAGGCACAAAGGGGAAACCGTCAAGTGTATTTCAGCAACAAGGCAGTTCTGAAAAAAAATCAGACAAACAACGTACTGTTGTCAATTGAGTGACGACGTTACGTTTGGACGAGCGGCCGTCGTCAGAATCATCGTTGTACATCGAATGTGTTGGTCAACTGCAGGCTTTTAGTCTTGATTTAAAGGAAGTCAGTGTTTCGGGCCTTTTGGAGCTTTCTGGAAGTTCGTCCCAGATTTGTGGGGCTTTGAGGCCGAATGCCGCTCGTCTGATTTCTCTGCCAGACGTCGTAGGTTTCCATCTTTCTGATGAAAACGTTTTCTCAAAAAAAATGGCTTTTGCTTTTACTTCGGCCGGCTGAAGCCCAAGTGCGCAGGCCTCTCTGCTGCGCCTGCATCTTCGTACCTTGATCTGCACTCTGGAGCAGCTCTGGCTCTGTCAGAACGTGAGAGCAGCACAAACGCCACAGAAATGTTTTTAATCGGTTTTAGGCCTAGTCCATTGCAACTCGTGAGAATTTTCTTGATCAACGACTTTGGTGCACGGAAAGAGTTACGGCTTTTTGCATTTTGAGCTGCTAAATTGTGACATGAAAATAAATAGAAAATCCAAGAGTGTGTTTGGTCCCGCTTTGCCTTTTCAGGGCGATACGCTCTTGTACATTTGATCAGCTGAAAAACGGCCAGTTTGAGCTGAAATGCAGTTTTCGAACATTCGTCTGTTCGGTTGTTTTGTTTCTTTCTTTCTCTTTATTTTGTCTGATCTTGAATGAGAAAACATCAGTTTATGTAAAAGAACAAAAGCCCCATGAGCTGAGTCGCTAAGTGTTTGCAGTGATGGTCAGAGTTGGTAGTTGTGCCATACTTGTTCACATTTTTTAGACGGATTCTTTTCATGTCGCTGTTTGTTTACTCACGCAAACCTGAGGCTGTCGCTTGAGGTGCTTCGTTATTAAATGAGGGGGGCTCTATATTGACGTGAAAAGGACTGAACGCAAATTTTCACCGCGCTTTTCAGATTTTTATTGAGAAAAAAAATTAATGAAAAGCCATCTATCCTTTTCCTTACGCTTCACAATGTCCACCAATGTGTCGCGTAGAGATCCCGTCGAAAAATGGGGTTGAAGCCTCACAAAATGTGAGTCAGTTGGTGATGAGGAAAGTTGAGTTGAGTTGAAAGTTGATTTTTGTTTGATATATTTTATATGATTAAGCTATGGTGGCCCAGAAGGGTCATAAATAAAATGCAAAACCAGCACGCGGAACCAAAACCAACAGAAGTTAGGATAAACTCGCAGGCATAACTTCATATTTTGTCCTTGTTGTCGTGTTTTTTTTTTTTGCGTGTTGGCTTTACGTTTCACTGACCCTTCTGGGCCGCCGCACGAAACGGCTGATGCACGGTTTGACTCGGATCGTGAAGTAGTGATGGAGTGCCATAAAAGTGCGAGAGAGCTAAGCAAGCAGACGTGTTCCGGTCGTGATGAGTCCAATGAAAGTAAAATCAGCGGCAGCCCGGACTTCATCTCAACTCAAAAGAAAAAGAAGCAGCCTTTTGCCAGCGATAATAAAATGCAGGCGCTCCCCTGTTATTGACAAAAAAAAAAAAAGGTGAGCTTTAAACAATTTATGCTTCACGGCGGACAAACAGAAAAATAACAATGTACATAAACTAATGCAAGCGCTGCAGCTGCTGTGTTTTTATTTTCCTTTTTCCTATTTTATCCCCCCACAATTGTTCGTTTCGCAGAGGCGAAAAGCATCCAGCCAGATAGATGCAAAGCAGGACAGAGAGGATGCAGCCCAAACAAAAAAAAAAAAAAAAAAAGAAGACAAACAGATGACAGGACAGACAAAAATCCCACTTGTACTTGGCTGTGCTGGCTGAGCACATTCCCACCACACAGACTGCAGGGAAATCAATAGTTTTCTTCACCACAAACAGATGAATTATTCCAGACCGGACCTGAGTTGTTGAAAGATTCAACGTTTTCTTCTTCTTCTTCTTCTTCCTCTTCCTCTTTGCAGGAAGAAGAATAGTCTGGTAAAGCTTTAATGTGGACGGTGAAATAAAACAGCAGCAAACTCGCTTTAGCTATAAGCGACAGCAGCCTGGTGGACTCAGACTGTGTTAAATCCTCCGGCCACTTTAACGACGGGACGGATCGCAACTACACAAAGCAAAATCTGTTATTTGTCGTCAGAGATTTGGAGTCTAAATTATGCAGGTTGTGAATGTGACACGTGCGATATCATTGTGAAATATGATAAATGTGACTCAACAAGCATTGTACCGAGACAAATGTCAGAGCAAGTTAAGGGATTAAAGCTGCTACTTTCTAGAAAATCAATTAAACTTAAATTAGGAGATAAAAAAAAACACTTAAAGAATAGCATGACATGGACACTTTTATACTTATTTGTTTAGCTATTTAGGTATTTCAAATAATATTTTCCAAAAACAAACTTCTGTCTGGTGACATCACATAAGGTAAAAGTCAATGAACTGTAATTCATCGGAATACAATAAACTGTTTTGCTTTGTTTGAGGTTTTTTTTTTTAATTATTATTATTTTCTTTGCATTGCAATAAACATTAGCTTGTGTGAAATAACATCTTCAAATCAGTAAGCAAATATACATATACATTTAGCGATCAATGTTCCAGTTGTTACGAATCCTCTGTTTAAAGGAGCTCGGTGTTTCAGCAGTTTTGCAGTTTTCTGGAAGTTTATTCCAGATTAGTGGGAAATGTTGACTGAATATCATCGCTCAGATCAGTTCTAGTGCCTCTTGAGATGACGTCGAGCTAAATGCAGGGCAAAATTTGCATTTTTTGTTTCGAAAAAGAAAAGCTCAGCTAAGCTGAAAGTCAGCTTATGTTTGTTATTGAAAAGAAATAACAAATATAAAACCTGGGTAGTCATGGACTCCAAGTCATATGGACTATGACCTGTAACCTTTCACATTTTGAAGAAATAAAAAAATCAGGCAAAGGTTTTCTCCCCCCCCAAGACCATTAAGTTGGTTTAGTTTTGTACTCGGTTTTAATTTAAAAATTCAAAGATGTAGTTTCATTCTTTAAAAGCAAACTAACTCTTACTGCGATACAACAGATGTGATTGTTTCTTAATCGTTTCTTCCAGCTACAGCAAAGTTTGTCTGAAGTTTGTCTCATTATTTGCTCCAGGAGACTCCTGAGTTGGCAGCTCCGGCAACGCATCGCTTTGTTGTTCAGGCAGTAATTACAGACAACAGGGCAAGTTGTGTCCACAGCAGCTGTATATCTAACAACACAGAGGAATTAATGCAGTTAGTATGGGTCGCCACTGATCCGTCTCCTGCTGAGAGTAACCCAACAGGCCTTTAATGCAGAGTGGAGCTGTGAGGAGTGCCGGCCGCGCGGCGGGCTGATTCAATCCTCCGCTCTTGCCTGTTTTAACACAGTATCCTTTAATGCAGCCCTAACAACATTTGAGGAGTATTTTTAAACAAAATGAAATTGCACAGGCGCCACCTCAGTCTGCCTCGGCGCGGCGCAGGATACGGTTGCCCCTCCGCCTCCCCCCGAAAGCCCGGCACGCTCTCGGAGAGGCTGCAGGAATTCAAACTGCAGCTAATGAAGACGAGGGGTTGGGGAGTGCTTTTTCTCCAATATAGGATTACATTGCCAAACGCCTCTTTTAATGCAGCAAAGTCCGATATGACTGAGGGATTTATGCAGTCACTCAAAGAAATGCGTTTTAGTCAAAAAGTGGAACGGCAGTTCAGATCTCGATAATTAGATTCTAATGAATTGTAATTGTGAATCATATTTGCAAAGTATAAAGTCAGCATTCCTAAGGTATCCGTTGCACAGTTAAACTCATTTATACTTAAGTACCCACGCATAGGACTTGTCTGTACCGTTTTGGCTAACCCCTGCAACACGCGTGTCCTTTATGTGCACGTGTACATGTGTGCCATTTGATGTCATGGCAGCTGCAGCCTCTAAATGTTTGATATGACCACCGGTGTGAGGACGGATCCGAAGTCCCGAGGTCAGGAGGGTGTGCTGTGACACACCGAGGAGACAGAGGCACCGACGTGGGAGACTCCTTGATGTTTGTCCTGTCGATAGCATTGCTCAGGGGAATATTCTGTCTGACTGCGTGTGTGTGTGCGTGTGTGTGTGTAGATGTAGGTTGCATATTATGGGGCTCCAGTTCGTCTCTCGGCCCAGTTGACACGTAAGGGCTTGGCCGCTAAACTGCTTCTGTTTGGTGTCTTGGATATTTAAGTAGCTTGAGTGAACTGGGGCTGATAGAAGGTCATTTCAGAGGTCCTCTGGTGTCAGTGTGAGAGGAGTCAAAAAATTATGCAACATGTGGTTATCAAAAGGTTGCAGTAAGCTGACAGAACATTGGTGGGGATGTTCTGGGCAGATAGCCCAGTGCAGACAGCATGTTTTTCTTATGCCTCCCATTTGTGCATCACATTGCTGTGAGTCACCTGTTAAGGCAGTCGTATATTCCTTATGCAAAAATATGTTTTTTTCTCCCATATTTGTTGACACTACCACCATGTTTCCGCAGTGTAAAGTGAAAAGGTCGAGCTCCTCCACCTCCGTCTTGAGCTGCTATTACCATCTGAAGAAATGGACCGCGAAAGCAGCCATTCAGAGCCAGGAGGAGTGTCCTAGCGTTGACGATCAATCTCATCCACACGTTGCTAAATGTGCAGGTAGCAGAGAAACAACTTAGTCTTCCAGTAAATCTGTTTATCTGTCGCTACTGGTAGCTATGCTAACTAGCTTTAGCGTTCGCGACAGCCGACATTGGTGTAGCTTAGCAGAGAGCATCACGAGCGGAACAAGTCAGAGTTGGGCTGGGGGCGGGGCTAATGACCGGGCCCTTTATACCCAAATAATAAAGCTCATGATAATTTAACTTTACAACATAAACATGCCACAACAGCGGAGTTTACAAGTTTCACCACCACAGAGAGCGACCATGTCATTCTGAAATCTATGGAAATAAATATGTGCCATTAGGATTTGAATTAAAAAAATGCCTCTGAAATTTGAATGTTGTTTATTAGTGTTTACTTTTTCCAGTGTTAAAATAAATTCAGAATATATTTTTGACCTAAAAAAAAATTCAGTGTCATTATTTCCACATGGCTGCAATTTTTATTTGTTAAACAAAAAATCACATTCCTATTTCAAAGTGATCAAATTTTCAATGTACATATTTTTTCAGTGTTAAAAAATTCAGCATATAAAAAGAAATTAAACTTTTCAAAATTCAAAAGCAATATTTTCAGTGTCTTCAAAATCAAATTCATCGTCTGAAGATTCCCTGTTAAAAATGGCGAGGTTGCTTCCGGTCACAGACATCAGCAATGGATGTCAGATTCCAACACCCAGCCAATCACAAGACGCCACCGTCATGTGATTGGCTACCAGCGTCACCGAGGCTCGCGACCGTGGAGGAGAACGCTAACCCAACGGTGAGTTTAATGCTTTCATATTTATGTAGTACATGTTATTTTGCGCCTGAAGTTTGATGCATTATCTTAAAGGTTGATTTAAAACACGGGTCTGGGCCGTTGTTAATCTTACACCATGTAGTGTTGCCATATTATTTCTGGCTACCTCTTAGAGCCCCCTCCTCGCTGTCCCACACCTAATTTCCCCCGTTTTATTAAAACAAACAAACAAACAAAAATACCACTTGAATCTTTACAGAGAACTGATGGGTGGCGACTTCTTGGGTTGTTTGTATGTAGTCTTAGGCGAGACTGAGACAGGCAGTTTTAGTAAAGTCCTAATTTTTCATGAGACGCTACCGCTAAGCTAATATGGCAGCCTGCTGTGATTGGAGACTTAGCCGCTATCAACCTGCGTCTGTTTTAGACGTCCTCAACCAATACTCCACCATGTCCTAGCAAAGACTGCTGCAATAAGCTGACAGACCTTGGTGGGGAAAACTTTATTGAATAATGGTATGAGCCAAGACAATATAAGTGGTCATTTAAAGCAGTGGTGATAGGAGTTCATTGCTAATGCGTTCCAAATGCAAAAAGGTTTTTAAATCTCTCATTACTGAATCATCACAATTCAAATAAAGAGTTCAGGAATCACAAACCAGGTTTGAAATATTCTGTTATTGCCGTAGAATAATCTAGTCCAGATTTGAAGAGTCGATGTATGTTAGTTTTTAAAGCAGAGCAGATGATCTCTTAACATTTATATGTTTAGTATAATTTCCATGATTATTATTCACTAAATTTAACTTGATTGTAATTACAGAAAGGTGACGTGAAACATAATTAAATTCAAAGCATGATTTATTTTGGAGAGAGGAAGTCTTTTATTTTCAAAAATGCATGACAGGATCTAATTTTGTCTTTTGCCTCAGTCTGGCCTTCTTTTGATTTCGGTTGCTAGGTTACAAACAGCTGTGGCCTTCTGTTGATTTCGGTTGCTAGGTTATGAACAGCAGTTGCTGTTATTCAGTTGTTGTATTGTTCAATAAACATCTGAACTGAAAATGTTCAGCAAATACATCCGAGCCTCTGTTGTAATCGCCTTCAGCCATTAAGAAGCTTCAGTCGGAGGCCAACTTCAGCTTCGATCCAAACGGCCAGTCAGGAACGTCGCCACAGCCAGAGGACCGGACTGACATTTCCTTCTGTGCGTCCCGTTCAGTCAGCACGTGCTCAGAGTGCGCGTGCTGTTAAGCAGCGCAAAGCAGCTTCCCTATCTCTCTGTTTTAGACCAGACATGGAGGGAAACTCGACCACTTCCTGTTAGCCCAGAGGTGGGCAATCTTGGTCTTGGAGGGCCGGTGTCCTGCAACTCTTAGATATCTCCCTGGTGACGAGGAAAACACTGTTGAGCAGATTTAATGGTAAACTGGGTGATTGTGTTTTGCACATTGTTAACCCTTTATCAATTACAGCCACATTGGCTGAAGCTAGTCTAAATTGTTAGAAAAATGTATATTTGTCATAATATGAATAAATGTATTTGGAAATGTTTTGATGGTTTGAAACATCTCCTTCACTAGAAAGTGTGACTCACTTCAGAGCTTTTCCTGGTTGCCATAGCAATAGCAACACTTCTAACTAACTGATGATGTCACTAGAATCCCTTCAGTTTGGTATAACCGTGTTATACCAAATAAAACGAGATAAAGGAGAAAAGCACTAACGATGTGATATAACAAATAAGGAGCTTAATTTTGGTTTATTTACAAATAAAGCCTCTTAAATAGTGTTGCCTGTGTTCTAGAGTCATATGTGCAGAACCCAACAGATTTATAGTGAGTTTATAGAGAGTGACAATGAATACCTGTGAGTTTTCTAAGAGATCAATGAAAACTAAGAGACAGATCAAGGTGAGCCGACATTGTCAATTTCCTGAAAATGATCCGTCATTGGCATTACTAGAAATTCCATTGTTTTTAGAGTCTGACAGAAGAAAGGTAGAAAAATTAGTCAGAAAATGGAGAAATTAAATTTATCCAGATCCACAACTGATTCAGAATCTAGTAAAAGCTCCGGTTCCATGTTCTCAAGTTTAACTTCAGAACATGGAACCGATACTGAGACAGCCATTGAACGAGACAACGGATTGAGAAAAAGAAACGACTACAAACAGACATTGGGAGGTGAAGTTCGAAAAGCAGAGACAAGAAAGGAGAGGACTAGGCCTGGCTCAATACCAAATTTTGCCGATTAATTGTCTCAAAAATTATTGCGATGAACGATAATATTGTTTGAAGACCTTTTTACACTGATTTAATGGAAATGATGTAATAATGCATGCCAAATATAGATACGCTTTATTTTCAAAAGAACACTTAACACTGGAACTGATAAAACAACCAAAAACAAAAATAAAATGGATTCTCAGTCTCCATCAACAAAAAATGTACTTGGATAAAAACTCAACAATATAAAGCCAAAGTGGACATAAATACTGCATTCAACCAAAATTGTGCAGATTATGAAGTCTGTATGCTGTATCGCCTGATAAACCCGGTAAAGTTTCAGCTGTTCTTCGTTAACGTGACATGATTTTCATTCAGTCAGGACTGACTCTAGCCACATGCATTGCAGTAAAGCATTGGTTAATGCCTGGTTTTAAAATGAGTTCACTGGACTTGTAGCCATTATTTACACCATGTAACAGTCATTATATTGCTTGGTTCCTAGAGATGAGCAGGTATTACCACAAGTGGGCTCCTATTCCCTTTTTCCTTTGTTGTGCTATTTTGTAGAGGAGATGATCGGTGATGATGAGGAGCAGAGTGGTAAACTGTCGTTACTTTTCCCACGTATTAGACTATAATGTTAGTACCATGGAGAGCTGGCTCTAAATCAGGGGTGGGCAATTATTTTTTCCATGGGGCCACATGAGAGACAGAAAATGTTGTGGAGGGCCAGACCAAAAGGCTGAACTCAATCCTGCATAATATTAATTGTATTTCTTTATAAAAAAGCAGTAAATAGCATTGTTTTGACAAGCTAGTAAGAGTATATGTTATAGTTGAGCAATGAAAAACTGAGGTTGCCTTACAAAAAATGTAATTTATTCAGTCAAATTAACCAAATCAATGGTAAACAAAATGTGAACATTTTATACAATTTGTGACTCATATTAGTGAACATTTTCAGTCACATTCACTCCAAAACACATTTGAGTTTTATATACTGTTGGAAAGAGGTTCTTAACAGACTAAAGACACCACAATATTGTCTTTGTACTCCAAACAAGATACATCATATTGAACTGATTGAGAAAAGGGCTTCCAAAGAAAGTGTTCCAGTTCACTGCTAGTTGGTGCCTTTACATGCCTACATGCTTACATGTCTTTGTAGTCTAACCACTTTATTTGGTATTTGCTAAGTTCTTTTTTTTTGTTCAGTGAGAGAAATCTAGTCTCTGCTGGGCTTTAGTGAGTGCATCAAAGTCAGGTTGAATGTCTGAGGTGGAGATGCGAAGCACGGCTGACAGATGCTCATCAGTAAGAGAGGATCTGTACCTGGATTTTGTAAAGTTCATCCTTGAAAATGTTTGTTCACATATGTAGGTAGAGCCAAAGAGGACCAACATCTTCTGAGCATGTCTCCTAATGTTTGGAAAGTTCCCCTCCTTGAGAGAAGAGTAGAAATCAAGCAGAGATCCTGACTTAGTGCTCTGCCAGTATTGCATCAGACTGCAGGTCAATGAGTTCCAGCTGAACATCACTGGGTACATTATCCACACTGCAGGGAAATGGAGAAGAAACCATGTGCATTTCATCCTCAATTTTTCTGAGATCCTCAAATCGCCTTGAAAACTCACTGTGCAATGCTCCTAACATAGATGAGTACCTGCGAAGGCAATCAGCTGATGGTGTGACTTCTTTCAGGGTTTGCATGTGAGTGAGAGTGTTGCTCTCCAGTTGGCTTGAAAGAAACTGCATCTTTCTCACAAAAGCCTTCACCAGGCTGTGCATTTCATGAACAAAAAGGCCCTTGCCTTGCAGTTTTGTGTTCAGTTCATTCATCAGTGCAGTCACATCAACAGCAAATGCAAAATCTGACACCCAGTCCTCGTCTTAGAGCTCTGGGATGTCTTTACCTTTCTTCTCACAAAACTCTCCAATCTCTGCTTTCAGATCCCACACTCTTTTTAGCACTTTGCCCAGGCTGAGCCATCTGACAGCTGTATGGTAGCCGATGTCACGATGTTCAGCCTCATGCTCCTCCAAAAGTGTGACAAACTGTCTGTGATTCAATGCCCGTGCCCTGATGAAGTTTACAATTTTAGTAACAACATTAATAACATGGTTAATTTTTAGCACTGATTTGCACAACACATGTTGGTGTATAATACAATGCAAAAATACCAATTTTTGATCTGCATCGATTTCCGTCACTTTATCTTGAATACGTTTCAAAAGTCCGACATTTTTGCCCGTAAGATTTGGACAACCGTCCGTTGTGACACCTGCCAGTCTGTCCCATTTCAGTCCCAGTGTGTCCATGCACGCATGTACCTCCGCGAACAGATTGCTCCCGGTTGTCGCTCCTTTCATCGACCTCATTGCTGCCAGCTCCTCCGTAATCTTGAAGTCCGACGTTATCCCACGGACAAATATGAGCAACTGTGCTGTGTCGCGGACATCACAGCTCTCGTCCAAAGCCAAGGAGAAAAAGTCAAAACTTGCCACTTCGCGTTGCAGCTGGAGCTCCAGATTCCCCGCAATGTCCTTGATCCTTCTTGTCACGGTTCGCCTGGACAGCGGGATTTGCTCAAATGCTTCTTTTTGTTGAGGGCATATTAGTGCTGCAGAGTCCACCAAGCACTCTTTGACAAACTCCCCCTCCGAGAACAGCTTACTGTTTTTAGCGATTTTGTGGGATATTACAAAGCTGGTCTTGGTTGCTGCATCCCTGGATGTGTGAAGCTTGGTAAAAAAGCCTTGCTGCTTTTGTAGCTTAGCTAGCAAAGCTTCCGATGCCCGCGCCCTTTCAGCATCGTTCAAGTTTCTGTAGTTCTCCGCGTGTTTCGTCTCGTAATGCCGATTCAAATTGTAGTCCTTAAACACGGCGACCTGCTCCCCGCAAACTAAACACACAGCTTTACCTCTAACTTCCGTAAATAAAGACTTAGCTGTCCAATTTTTGTTTAAAGCTCTGCGTTCGGCCTCTAGCGTTCTTTTTTTAGCACGAGCAGACATTTTTCAGGGCTGAAGTAGTGTGGTGACCTGCTTGTGACAACGATCCAATCATGCATGCGTCCTGATGCGTCATTATGTACGTAAATAAAAACTTCAAAATAAAAGCAAAGCAGCTTTAGTCCATTCACGAGGTGAAATTAGAAAATATGTTTATTTTGAAATTTCCAATTAACCTTAGATAGGCCGTATGTGGCGCAGGCATACAATGCCCAGGTCTGCAAATAGTGTGGTCTGACTTTTACCTCGCGGGCCGCACAGAATCCTCAATCGGGCCGCATGCGGCCCGCGGGCCATACAATGCCCAGGTCTGATCTAAATGGACGAAGCAAAATAAAGCGAAAGTGTGGAATACTTCAACAGTGCGTCCTGCTGTTTTGGGTTAGAGTGGCTAACCGCCATTGCTAACTCCTTCTCCACCCTCTCTCCGCACGGTCACAACCACACAATCGAACCGTTATACCTAGTGTTTCTGTCGGCTAACGTGTGGGCTCTCAGGTTTTGAAAATGGTTCCGACAGCTTTAAGATCGTTAGTGTGCGCTGGGCATCAAGGAAATGAGGAAGGGAGAGTCAGTGGAGAGCACCGGCGTTAAGCCTTTTTCATTCAGTCAGAAACAGAAAGAGAAAAAGGCCGGAAGAAACGATATAGCCGATAATTGAAATTAAGTCGATAGCTTTGATTTATTGTGCGATTAATTGATTTATTGTTTATCGCGACAGGCCTAGAGAGGCCTAGGAAAGCAACTTGTTTGTGAAAGAGAATTGAAAATTTGGAAAGAATACAAGAGGAATTCTCTCGTCTTTTCATTGAAGAAACGAAAAGACGAGAAGCAAAATTATTGGAACCGCTTGACAAGACAAAACGTTTTCGATTTGGCCAGAACTGAGCCCAGTGAAGTTGCGGAAAAAGGCAAACTTGACAAACATGATAAAACACAGAAACCAGTTATAATGCTTCCTGAAAATTTAGAAATCTAAAGTACAAGAGAGATGGTGGAAAGATTCAGTCAGAATATGTACAACAAGAGAGGGAGAAAAAGATTCCTGAAAAGGTTAAATGTCTAGAGAAATGTAAGAAGATGGCCTATGAAAATCTGGAGGAGAAAAAGAGAAATGCTGCTAAAGATGCTTTAGAGCAGAGGTCCTCATAAGGTTGATCGTGATGCAGTACTGGTCGATCGCAGCCTGACGTTAAAATTGTCAGCCTATCAAAGATCACATCACTTTATTGACATACAGGGCAACCATTCAGATGACAACTGAATTTTGGGAGGGAGAATATATATGTAGCATCCCGATCCACACTCCATTCCAGTAGATGGCAGTTAATGCACATCAATAAGTTGCTTGCCAACCGCCATAAAAAAAAAGAAGAAGAAGATGGCGCTAGCAGCATCAAAATAAACTGGTTAGCGAATTACAATTTTAAGCTCTTGCTAAAACAAATGCTGATCAAAATGAGTGAGAAAGCTGGACCAAGTAACAAGGCAAAAACATATCACTTTTTTTTCACAATGTCTTTTTCAAAGTGCTTTGCCTCATCTGCCGGGTTGTCATTGCAATACCAAAGAAGGGAAATGTGGAGCGACATTTTCGGACGGTTCATGGAAAATACGACATTGACTTTCCGCCGAAAAGCCAGCTGAGACAGAAAAAGGTGGAGGAACTAAAATCACAGTTGTTCGGACACCGAAGCATCGTTCCGGGTGAGTCACGCCATCGTTAAAAACAATAAGTCCTTCCAAGACGGAGAGATGGTAAAAGAAGCATTCGTTGAAGCAGCTGAGTCATTGTTCCGAGATTTTAAAAATAAGGCAGATATTATCTTCAATCAAAGCTCTGCAACTGTCAAGTCATATAGTTACACGGCTCTGTGAAGCCATGGCTGAGGATTTAACCCAGCAAATGTGGAAGGACATCGGAGATTGTGAGTGTTTCTCCCTGCAGTTTGACGAATCTACAGATGTAAGTGACACTGCCCAGTTGTGCATTTTCATTCGTATGGTGTTTAGTGATCTTGGTGAAAAAGAGGAGCTACAGCACTTCCCACGAAAGAACAAACGTGAGAGGACATTTTTCAGACATTTAAAAACTTTAGCGAGAAAACTCAGCTCCCAGTGTACAAATTGGTGTCCATCACCACAGATGGAGCACCTGCAGGTTGAGTCACTCACATCAAACATTGCAGCACTGTTTCACTTGAACTCTTCTGGAGTGGAAGATGAGATTTTGACTCTACAAACTGACCTTGAACTGAAGTCAAGAGCTCATGGACAGTTCTGGAACTTACTCACAGAGGAAAAGTATCCCAACATCAGGAAATGTGTGACTTCCTTGACTGCATTATTTGGGTCCACTTATTTATGCGAATCAGCCTTTTCCTACATGAAGATCATTAAATCCACATACTGTTCCACCATGACTGATGCACATTTGGAAATGTGCTTGAGGCTGGCTGTCAGGAGCTACTGTCCGGACTATGCATCCGTGGGTGTATCAAATCAGTGCAGGTCATCAAAGTAAACTCGGGTAATTACAAAAAATGTAAATAATAATTTTTTATGTGTGTTGTGCAATATTGGCTTATTCAGTAATGCAAGGTACATCAACATACATTGTGCATACAGAGAATCCTTAATAAATTTGAAAATAGTTATGTTTTAGCATTTTTATTGTCGTGGGTTGGTAGATCTTTTTGACTTGGTTGTTTTATAAGTAGCTCACATGGTGAAAAATTGTGAGCACCCCTGCTTTAGAGGGACAAAGATTTTATGAAGAAATGGCTCAGCAGAGGTTTCCCCAAAAGTTCCTTGATGAACAGGAGAGAGAAAAGAAAGTTGAAATGCAAAAGTCTTTGCTGCTTGGGACGATCAAGTTGAATATAAACAGCAGAAGAAGATGGAAATGGACAAGATGGAAAAGCAAGAGTCTTACAACCTAATGGAATCTAATCGGCTGCATAGAATGGAAGAAATTGAGAAGAAGAAACAGAAGGAGAAGCAGCAGATATTCAGCACACAGGAGAAAACTGAACCAATCATTAAGGAGGAAATTATAAAACGGAGAGAAATAGAGAAAAGTTGGTGACCCAAAGGAAGGCTTCCAGTCCACATCGGGTGTTTGTACAACACAAGAGTGAGAGCAGGTTTCCTAAAAAGGTCCCATTTCCAGAGGAATGTAAAAATATTTGGTAGGGCAGAGGGCTAAGCAGCAGTTTGGCCAAAAGTTACACGAGGAACAGGAGAGGGGAAAGAAAGGCCATTTGAAAAAGCCCCTGACTGATGAATTGAATGACTCCGACATCCCTGATAAGATCAGAAGTCGTGAAATACGTAAGAAAATAGCGTACGACCAACTGTCCCTTATCAACAAGGAAGAAGTGAACAAAAGGGCTTTTATGGAGGAAACGTTGACAGAAATGAAACATCGGGAAGCTGCAGAGCAAAAGCGCAAAAATGTGGAGAAAGAGAAAAAAGCTGCAGCTATCAAGTCTCTGATTCGTGGGATTCCCAGGTAAAACGGAAACAGCACGAGAAAAAGGAACTTCGTGACATCGAAAGGAAAGACATGGCTTCCTCAATGAAATTGGAAAGTGTGTGGAGGTGAAAGTAGACCTAAAAGAATCCAGCTTGAGAAACAAAACTAGCCATATTATGACGACGTAAAAACCAGCAACGTTTGCAGACCTTTATTGAGTCGTGTGAAAGTTAGCAATACCAAGCCTGTCAGACTTCCCCCACTGCACTCCGTGTCTGTGCATGTCCCTGACAATTACCAACAGAAATGTAAGAGTGTAAAACTTGTCTTTGATTGCAGGCTGGTAGCCTCTCTGCACCATGTGTTAGGATTCAGACCATTGATCTAGGTGATCTCTTTTGAGAGACAAAAGGGAGGAGTGTTGGAAATATTAGTTTAATTATGCTAGTTTTAATGATTAATTTTAGCGCATGTTGAAATATTAGACGAATCCTGAGTCGGCCTCAGTTTAGGTTAGTTTTAAACTCAAAGTTTAATAAATATATAACTTAATCAATATAACATTTTTCTTAGATATAATGAGCACAATTTGATTAAAATGAGTCTGATCAGTAGTTTTTTATATCTAGAATGTAGAAGTCATATATTCATTTGGAAATTGTTTTAGTTCATTATAACTATAAGGAAGTTGAAAACTAATCAGAAAATATTGAGTGTAATTGTCATGGTTTGAATTTTTCTGTGTGTTAATTTGGAGTTTCCTGTTGTCCTGTCTCCCCCGTGATTGCTCTGTTTGATGCCTGGGGTCAGAGGTCAGGAGAACTATGTGTGGTTCAGGAACCAATATGAACCAGTTTGAAAGTACCGGTATGTTGCCCCTGTATCTTATATAGTAGGCTTCCCCAGTCATTGTTGACTCATGGTTGCTAAAAACTTAACAAGACCGACTGATTTTAGTGGCATAGAGGGTGGAAAATATTGAATAAAATGTTGTGTTACATGATTGGCTTTATTTTGACTCTAGCATTTAACTTAGCTACATACACCATAGTCAACAACTCTCATCAGACATGATAAAGGCTTGGTTCCCTGAAGTCATATTCTGCCTCCGATCCGGGCCATGGGCCCGCCATTCCCCCAGCCACTCCTGAAGCTCCGCGCCTGAATAGCACGTACTGTGTGATAGGTCTGCATTTTTCAAAGTCTTGAGAGATATTATTTGAAATCTTTAATTTCCACTTTCCATAGGAGCAAAAGATGACAAGGACAGACTATTTGGGAATGAGCGACCACTCAGTCCCGCCATTGATCATTGCTGAGTTTCTTTTCCAAGAGGATCTTGAGGTGTTGTGAGAGTAAGAGAGTTCGAGTGCTTATATATGTGTGGGAGCATGTGCTTTTCTTTGTACAGAGACAATGAGAGAAGGGTGGTGGGGGTAGTAATCCATTAAACAGTCTCTCCATCTATGGATTAGTTGAGGCCATCAGGAGATGGCTTCTTCTCTCTGAGAAAGGACCGAGGTGCAGGTCAAGCATTCAGTAATAAGCTCCAGTGTCCTACAGTGACGTGTTTGTTACCAGTCTGACCCCTTTCCAACAACACCTCTCCAAGTCCCTGCATCTCACTGTGTCAGTGTATAGAGGTGACACTTGTGCACGCGCACACGTACACCAAGGCACACACGCACATACACCCTCACAGGGATCGTTGCACATTTCCCATTCTACAAAACTCAATGTTTCTATTTCCTTTTTTCATGCTTCCTTGAATTCTCCCACTTGTCCCACCGATACCCCATCTGTTCCACTCATGAAATGATGCTCTAGTCTCATAAAATCTTTATGATAGCCTGGAAAAAAAAAAAAAAAAAAGGTAACCTTTGACTTCAGCCACATAGAAATTGTCAGCTGTGATAATTAATTTATTTTTTTTGGTGCCAGACGGCGTGCCCGGTCTAAACCGCTTGCAGCGTCCGAGCCTGACAGTTGCAGCTTTGCCGTCCCACAGAATGCTGATGCATTGTTTGTCTGGGGCATGTTTTGGTCTACATGATGGATGACATGCGCTGATGCACAGGCTCTAAGTGATTGGGGAAGATTGAAGACACCCAATTCACTTACAGTAGCTCTGCCATCTATTCCATAACCAGCCAATCACAGCAGTGGGCATGTGTAAAATGTTTGCGCTGCGTAACTCAGAGTACTGTTTGCTGCTCCACCAGAGTTGAGTCCTGTGTTGAGTTAAACGTTTTATTAAGATACATGCCTCATGGCATGAATTTGCTGGAACTTAGTAATGTTGACATTTGGCAGAAATGTGTTGAATTCATTTTATTTTTTCTTTATTTGATGACAAAGAATTTGCGATTTGTTGTTAATCCCAAAGAGCCCGCCCATAGCTCTACTTTCTGTCTTTGTTTTGTACAACTGGCAATCACATTTCAGGTATTAATTAGTATTACTTTTTAAGTTGAGGAATATATTAGAAGAACTGAACAGACAAAATGTAAGATGATGGATGATGAAACTATTGTTCAAACAAAATTTCTGTAGAATATTTAAAACGACAGGTTTCCAGCTGTAGAACCGCTGACCTTTGAAGACTCCAATCAGTTTTGTCTTTTATAAATAAGAATGCATCTAAAACTGGATTAAAACTGAACAAAAAGATCACTATAAAAATGACTACATCTACTAACTAGTTGGCAAACTGATATATCTCCAGTTGTTTTTTTCCTTTCTTTGTGGTGTTATTTTATGTGGGATGGATTGATTTTTTTTTTTTTTGTCTGTCTGTCTTAATAAGTTTTATTTCTCTGTTCTTGGCTTCATTTCCTACGTCTGGCTCCTGTAGAAGAAAGTATACGCTCAGATAGGTGCTTCCTGAATTTAAGTGCTAAAATATGTAATGCTTCCTGCATTAGAGCAACAAGAAGATGATAACGTATTGATCATTACAGAGCACATCTCACATTTTGAACAGTGCAGGATAATCACATAGTTTTTCTCTTTTGGCTCCTTTCAGGGCGTAGAATGTGATAGTCCATGAATGTCCTTGATGATTTTGTCATTGATTTTTTTTTTTTTTTTTTCCCCCCTCAGTGCCAGCCTGATTTCCTTTTGATGATCAACCACATAATTCTGGTCTGGATGTTATGGCTGAGGCTGATGAAGCGTGACTATCAGTGCAGGTTCAGATCATCAGCCAAACAACTCAAAATATTTTACATTTATGTGACTGTAATTTTTTTTTTTTTTTTTACTTTTTTTTAAATATAGAGTGTCTTGAAAAATTATTAGTGATGAATGTGAATATCATTGAAATTCCTTCATAACTTGCTGTTGATTTAGTTGTTTTGTTTCTATATACATATGTAAAGCACTTAGCCATTGGCTGAAAAAGGACTCGGCATGCAAGCTCAAAGAGAACCACAAGATATACTTACATAATTTTTGCACAGAGGGAACATGAGATGATGAAAATTATCTAAGCCATTAATAAAATCTTAACTAGTTTAGTTGACAAAGTACATGTTGAATTAGTCAAAACTGAACTGATTCACTGAGCCGTTTAAATTTATTCATTTATACACTGAAATACTGATCTAAGTCTAGTCTAGTAAAAGATGACCCATCAGTTAAATTCCCACAAAAAAAAAGTGCAGGAGGAGTGGGGCATGTGATGCATAAATAAAGAAAATCAATGAGAATTTGTTAAATATAGAGTGGAGACTGAAATGAATGAAAATTTAAAAATAATCTTTAAAAGAGATTCTTTCACCCCATGGAGCTGAACATAAATTGATGGAAAGAATTAAAATGGGAAGACCTACCCTTCACCTAAAATTTCATGAAGAAATTAGCTGAATTTAAAAGATTAGATTAGATTTAATGTTGTTAACTTTGCTGCTGGATTAATGTATCAATGTATGTAATCCATAACTCTTTGTTTTGTTTTGTTCAGGGCAGAGTAATTGTTGTTGTTAACTGAGATTGTCAACCTAACTCATTTAATTGCTATAGCATAGTTTAACAATGCATTTATTTTTAGTGTTTTCGGTGATTGCATAATGTGATCAGTTTGATGTTAAATTCAGAAATTTTCTTTAATAATTTTTAAAAATAATTTTGTATATTTCTAAAACGGACAAGAGCAGAAACGAAGAGGAGGGACAAAGAGGCTGACGGATGGCATGAGAGGTGAGAGTGTATTTTTAGCCTCTTATCTGTCACATGTGTTTCCACCTTTGATGGCTGCTGTCCATCAGATCTTTGGAGCGTGGTGCCCCCAACCTTGAAGATACATCAGGGAGTAGCACGCTCACACACACACACGCACGCACGCACACACATAGTATGCCTTTCTATCTTCGCAAGGACTTTGCATTGACTTCCATTCATTTTTTATTAATTTCTGTAGCCTAACCCTGGCCCTAACTTTAACCCAGACTTAAACTCAATTCACACCTTAGTCTTCAACCAAACCTTTAACTGAAAAACTGCACTTCCTCTAATGGAGCCCGGGCTTTGGGTCTCATAAGAAGCAGTCAGTCCTCTCTGTGTCGGTATTTGTTGGTGAAATGGTCCTTGCAATGTATCAAAAACAAAAAAAAACACACACACACACATACATACACACACACACACACACATATCTTTCTCCTGTTACTAAATGGTTTGACAAACAAGGAGGACACAAGTGCCTCCTTGTTTGAGCTCAGTCACATCTTCACCAGGTCCTCTGAAGTATGATCAGAATATGAATAATGGAGAAGACACCAGCATTTCCCTTCTTATAAATTAAATTATCCTGTTTAATGTGAAGACAGATCCTACTGCCCTGCCCTGACATATTTGTGAGGCAGCTTGCCTCCTGGGAGGAGACTGAATGTGTGGACACCTTAGAGACCACAGATCCCCCTCCCCATCACTCGCTTCTTGTCAGCCAGCCTAATTATCTTCACACCGTTGGACACATTAGAACCTGCTGCCTAACTGAGGACACACAAGCTATATATGTGCAAATAAACATTGAGTGCAACCTCAAAGGCTGTATGTACGAATGTGTTTACCTCAGGACTGCGAGCTCTGCTGTTGTGAAGTGATTTTGAGCAACGTTCAAAAAGTTTGTCGGTCTTTGTCAAGAAGCCTTTGGGAACATTCAGAAACAGCACAACGACAAAATTCAATGTCAACTGAAAAAAAAAAGAAAAAAAAAAAGGAAATTCACATTGACCACAAGGCTAGACTGAACTGTTCAGAGAGGCTTCCTTTTGTATTCCTGGCCAAAGTATTTCCAGTATTTCCTGCTGGCAAATGGCTAGCCATCAAAACGACTCGCGGCCACATCTTACAAGGGCGCAGAGGTAATTTCTTTTCCCTCTTTGTAAATTATTAAAAGTATGAAGGAAATGTGGAGTCAGTGACAGAGAGGTGGAGACAGATTTCAATCTTTGTGAGACAC